>JAHESH010000255.1:0-30880 GCA_020826765.1 Teratosphaeria viscida
ATATAATAAGAAGTATCTTATATTAAAGTTTCGGCTAGGAGATCTTATTCTCCTTAGCTCTAAGAACCTAAAGCTATTATAGCTAAGCTAGAAGATATCTACTAAGTTTATTAGTCTATTTGTAGTTAAGGAACCTATAGAGTAATAAGCCTACCGCCTTCGCCTTCTAGTCTTATACTAAATCTACGACGTATTCTATATATCGCTCCTTAAACTCTTCGAGAAGCGCGATAGCGAACCTTTAATAAATATTGCCGAACCTAAGATTATACCTAACAGCGAAGAGCTATAGGAGGTCGAGAAAATCTTAGATAAGCGTATAAGGAAGGGTAAGAGAGAATACCTACTACGATAGAAGAATTACGACAAGTAGAATAATATATAGTAAAGTATAAAGGACTTCGAGGAGATAGATAAGCTTTTAAAGGAATAGTAGGAATCCTTATCGAACTATAGGCGGATAAGGACAAGAAAAGGTAGTAAGTAATATTAAAATAACGCTTTTTATTCTCCTCTATTAATCCTAAAAAATCTAATACTATACTAATATAATAAGGTAGATATATTAGTCTACTACTAGTAAGATAAGCTACCGACTATAGGTAGACTATTACTATCTTAACGCCTTATATACCTCGCTCTTAATAATCTATCCTTAGATACCGAAACTAAAGTATTATACTACTAATATAGTAGTAGCGGCACCTAGTAGTATAGTAGTAGCGAAGGCTATAGTAGTTTATAGCGTACTAGGAACCTATACTAGACTAGTAGTAATAGTATTAGCTAGTATAGCTATCTATAAATCTATAGTTATAGTAGTTACTATAGGCGGACTAGAGGAGGTTTAGAGCGAGGGGGCTAGATTAGTTATAGTAGGAGTCGCGTCGAAGGAGCGCTTATAGTATTTATAGAGGTAGTAGGTACTAATAGGAGTTATTAATACGTTAGTAGTCTAACCTCTAGGGATCTTAACCTCCTTTAACCTACGAGCTAATATAGGCTATATATCGAATATACCTACTATCTTAGATAAAGGTAAGATGTTACTCTATACTAGGTCGAGGATTATTATAGTATACCTCTTATCCTTCTTAGATAACTTGTATAAAGAGTTACGTATAAAGTTATTATTACTAGTAGGAACGGCAGACTACTTATCGCTAGATATCTTAATAATAGCCTTCTTAGTAAGGGCGTAGAACTTCTTTAGTAGTATATTATCGCCGCCTACTAGCTATATTAAGATCTTCTTAGCCTTACTACTAGATAGGTTATAGACCTAGTCTAGAGTATAGCCCTCCTTAGATAGCGTCTTAGCTTAGCTAGACTACTAATAGATATAATAGTTAGAGTAAGAGATATAGTTAGGTAAAAGGCTACGCTTCTAGTATCCGCGGCTCTTAGATAGTATGTTATTAATATATATAGTCTTCTTAGTCTTATTAGCGCTAGTAACCTTAGTTAGCTTATAGGTAGCTACCCTAAAGTAGTCGATAAAGTTAATACGCTCCGCCTCTATATTAGAATTAGTAGAATTATTACTATTATATATACCTAGTTTGTCGTTGGTACTAAGTATAACTAGGTTATACTAGCGACTACTACTAAAGTAATAGTACGAGCGAGGGCGAGAACTAGTCGAGATCCTTATATAGAATAAGGGACTAGAAGGAGTATTAGCTACTAATAGAGCGCGTCTATAGAGGGTAGTAGATTAGATGTCGCCTATATCTTATAACAGACTATTAGTAAAAGAAGTATATATTATACTATAGACAGTCTACTTATAGCTATATTGCCTATTATCTATAATATCCTAGGAGTTATTTCTACGTTAGTACTCTACTTATAGCGCCTCTCCTTATTCTTAATATAGTAGAATTCTTTATTAGTACGTAGGCGGCGATCTAGGCGTAGATAGTATTTACTTTGTTACTTAATGTCCTACTTATAAGTAGCTATTACCTAGTTAAGGGTTAACTACGCGTAGCGGAGCTCGATAGCGGCCGCTAATATAACTCTATTATTGCGGACTATATCCGTATTACTAATATTAACGCTATGCTACTTATAGAGCTCGACATATATAATATATATATTATAGACCTTATTTAGGCGGCCTTAGAGTAGAGGGAAGATCTATAACTATTAGTTACTACCTACAGACTATAAGTAGTTAAAACTATAAGCAGACAACTTATAATCTTATAAAAGCCTTTCTTACCCTTAGTATAGTAACTATAGGTATAGTCGTCTAGCTTCTTATATAAGCGACTAATAGCGACGCTTTTAGCGTATATTATATAAAAGATGTACTAGATAGGGATATTATTACGTAGAGCTTTAGTATAGAATTAGTATGTCTTATTAGTACTAATATTAGTTGTATATATACTAATAATAGTAGTACTACTACTATAGAAGCCTAGTATTATAGGCGGATCGTAGGGGGTTATATAGATAAAGAAGTTAGTTATAGACTATATATAGTTATAGGACTTTAATAATAAAGAGGAGCGTAGAAGAGATTATTAAGTAGGAGAATAGTTAGCAATTAACTAAAGAGAAGAATTTAATATTAACGCTAGTAATTCGGCGCTAAAGCGTTACTATAATAACGCATACCTACCTATTTAGGCTAGTTACTATAACGGACCTTCTATAAAGTTCTATTTTATATTTATACTAGTATATAGAATAAGATACGCGATATAAGTTATAACACCTTACTATTAGGATGTTAGGTTAGGAAGGGGGCGCCTATAAGACTTAGGCTAAGGGGGTCCTTTAGGTCTATACTATAGGCGGTCTATAAGGAGTTAATATATATATATACTACCTATAGTCTACTAGTAGTTTAGCCGAAGGAAGGATCTTACTATACTAGAGGCGGTCCGCTAGTAGCCCTAAGAGGTAGTTCTCTACCCCTTACTTCCTATAGACTATAGGCAGTTAAAAAGGAATTAGATTCTCTATTAGACCTACTTCTAGTTAGATAAGAGTCGAAGAGAGGGGAGATTCTTCTATAAGAGAGGGTTCCTCTCGAGAGGAGGAATTTCTTCCTTCTCTTAGATTACTAATCTATATAGATAGAGGTCTATTATCTCCGCTATAACCTCTACTTTGTTTATATAGTCCCTATATATATATAAGGCCTTATTATAACTTAATACTAATAATAAGCTAAGTATATATAAGAGCGACGACTCTACTAACTCTAATACTAAGGTAGAGTATATTAACCTTATCGACTACTTTAAGGTAGCTACCGCCTCTAGTCTAGTATAGGTCCCTAGTACGCTAAAAACTACTATAGCCTTCGCTATCGCCTTAGTAGTAAGTACTACTATTATTATATTAGCGGCGTAGTACTTTAGCTTTAGTATATAAGGGTAGAGAGTATTATAAGCGAGATATATAAGGCGTCGAGGTAGTAGTAGTCTACCTATAGTTAGTAGCTTACTTTACTAGTAATAGACTAGTATACCTACCTTATTATATTAGTATAGTATTAGGTTTTTAGAGGTAAGATAGAGGAGAATAAAAAGCGTTATTTTAATATTACTTACTACCTTTTCTTATCTCTATCTACCTATAGTTTGATAAGGACTCCTACTATTCCTTTAAAAGCTTATCTATCCTCCCGAAGTCCTCCGCGCTTTACTATATATTATTCTACTTATTATAATTCTTTTATTATAATAGGTATTCTCTCTTACTCTTCTTTACACGCTTATCTAAGATTCTTTCGACCTCCTATAGCTCTCCGCTATTAGGCGTAATCTTAGATATAGCGACATTTATTAAAGGTTTCCTATTACGCTTCTTAAAGAGTTTAAGGAGTAATATATAGAATATATTATAGATTCGGTATAAGACTAGAAGGCGAAGGTAGTAGGCTTGTTACCTAATAGGTTCCTAAACTACAAATAGACTAATAAACTTAGTAGATATCTTCTAGCTTAGCTATAATAGCTTTAGGTTCTTAGAGCTAAGGAGAATAAGATCTCCTAGCCGAAACTTTAATATAAGATACTTCTTATTATATTATTTACGCTACTACTCTTAGGCTTTATAGAGGTACTCTACTATAAGTTCCTAAGACTTACGTATTATCTCTACCCTTAAAGATATAGCTAGCGCCTCCTCTTTATAATATATATCCTTATATATAGCCTACCTTAGATACTTACTAAGTACTAATTTAAATAGGCTCGTACTAGTACTAGAGTAAGGCGTATTATTATACGCAAACCCTATAAATAGTAATAATTAAAGCTAATTATCCTAGTTATTATTTGTAAGATATTATAGGAATATTTCTAGAGTCTAATTTTAGCGCTCTATTTAGCTATCTATCTAGGGGTAGTATATAGTACTAAGTCTACGCTCTATCTAATAATAGAAGTAGATTTCGGTCTAGAGCTTAGAGGTAAATAAAGAGCTATAAATACTAACAATCCCCTTTAGGAAGCTAAACTTTATTACAATGTTCTTAATAAACATATTAGTAAACTACTCTATATCCTAAGTATTCTATATAGTAATATATATTACTATCTTAGACATCCTATCTATAATTACTATTATTATATTATATATAATACCTTTAGACTTTACTAGAGGTAGACTAGTTATAAAGTCTAAACTAATCTCCTCCTAAATATCTTTAAGAATTAGTAATAGCGTAAGCTTACTATATAGTAGATACTAGCCTAGTTTTAATATTTAGTATACTATATAGAATTTAATATAGCTCTTTACATTAGATTCTAATTCAGACTAGTATAGTATTCTCTTAATTAGCTATAATGTCTTATTAGCGCCAAAATAGCCTACGAGTATAGAGTTATAGAATGTTACTAGGATCTTATTCTATATTATAGGTTTATTAGAAATAAAGAGCCTTCTATAAAACTATAACAGATTATTCTTATTAAAACGCTATAGATTAGCGCGCCTAAGAGTAACTTACCTATAGCTAGGTCTAGCTTAGATCTAGGCTATAAACGGATCCTTCTTCTATAATATTATAATTATCTATATAAACTTAGCGTTAGTATCGCCTAAACTAGTTTTACTTATAAATAGAATATATACTTAAGAGCGTAGTACGAAGTATAGATAAGTACTAGTACTAGCGTCTAGGAGGAACATATTATATATACTTAGTACTATTAGTAGTTCTTCGCTAGTATCTAAAATCTCTTTAGTTATAGTTCCTAAGCTACTCTCCTTAGCTTACGTTATACTAACTAATATCTTAATATTATTACTTACTAGCCTAAGCTTTTACTAGAGGGTTAGGAGTAATATATTAATAGTATTATTCTCTATCTTATAATCTAGCCTCTATAAGGGACTATCGGCGGAGTTAGAGATATCTAACTAGTAGTAGATCTCGAAATCGAATTATCCTAGATATACTATCTATCTAGCTTGTCGTAGATTAGGTCGCTAGATTGTTTAGATAGTCTTTAGATTGTTATAGTCTATATATACTTCGACTAGTAATAGTACGCTAGTAAAGTACTATCGCTAGGTCTTAAAATAATAGATAATTACTAGTAGCTCCTAGTTATATATCTCCTAGTTCCGCTTAGAGTATTATATCTTCCTAGATATAGGGGCGATAGAATGCTACTTACTATCTTTAAATAACTACGACAACATTCCTAAGATACTAAAGTCTAATAACTCTATCTCTAGCTTAATCCTTTTAGTTAGATCGAAATAACGAAGAAGTAGCAATTCTTTAAAATATTTCTTTACCTTTTTAAATAACTCCTAGGCCGCTTTAGTCTAGTTAAAGTCTTAGTTACCCTTTAATAAGGTAGTTATAGTAGCTATTTTCTTCGTATAACCTTCGATAAACTATTAATAGAAATTTATAAAGCTAAGGAATCCTTAGAGCTCTTTAATTATTATTAGGTAAGGCTAGTCTTAGATAGTCGCTATCTTGTCTAGATTAGCTACTACTCTATCTCTCTTAATAATAAAGCCTAGGAACCTTACTAAATCTATAGCGAACTTATACTTCTTTAAATTCTAATATAGGCTCGCCTTCTAGAGGTACTCTAGTACCTTCTTTACTATAGCCTAGTACCCTTTTAGACTATTAGAGTATATATAGATAAGAATGTTATCTAAATATATAATATAGATATTATCTAGGAGACCTAAAAGAGTATAGTTAATATATACTTAGAAGGTTACTAGAGTATTAAGAACGTATGCGATAAGCTATTAATATAGAGGTATATAGTAGTATATAGAGCCTTATTCTCTAAGGATAGAGTAAGGTCTAGAAACTAATTACTACCTTCGTCTAGTTACGAAGTAAAGCGTATAATATATATATATATATATATTACGTATAGCTTAGTTTACCTAGCCTAGCTATCTAGCCTATAGCTAGACTATCTAGTATTATTTGCTCCCTTCCTCTATAAGGGTTATCTTAATACTCGGACTATCCCTTACCTACGTAGAATAAGTATTACTTCTTTATAGTTAGCTCTAGAAGTAGCTAGTCCCTTCTCTAAACTTCTTTCTATAATAGAGCTATACTATAAATTATATCTTAGTTATATTCTACGTAATATAATTCCTTTGTTTCTTTACGCGGCGTATACTATAAATACGCTTGCTACTTCTAATTAGTCCTAGCGTAGTTTACCTATAATAACTAGAAGCTCCTACTTATAAGAAGCTTTTATAGTATATACTATATATAGGTATAAAGTTTACTCTATATATACTATACTTCTAACTTTTTCTTCTATATTAAATTATTAATAACATACCTCCTAAGGGTTCTAAGCGCGCTACTAGCGCTCCGCTAGCTACCTCTAGTAAGCGCGTACGCGCTCTATCTATACTAAATATATCTTCTAGCTATTATATCTATAGTAAGGAGCTTCTAATTTATAATTATAAGCGTTACGCCTAGTATATTAGCTTTAAGCGTAAGTACTACCTACTTCGAATATATAAGATATATAGCTAACTCTACCTCTAGAATACTAGCTATATAATATATATTTTAAGTTAGGATAGTAGTAGTATTATAACTAGTATATATATTCGTACGCTCTAAGTAGGCGCTTCTCCTACTTAGTATAACTACTAATTAGGCTCGTAGCTATAGTAAGAATAACTATACCTATATTCTAATAAACTAGGCTATAGTAGCAGAGTATAATATTATACTCTATATATATACTAAGGCTAAGTACATTAGGCGTAATACTAATACTTTAGAGGCTAACTATAAGGCTACCTAGTAGAACTTCCTAGACGCCGCGACGAACTAGTATAAGCTACTTAAGGTATATCTCTTGCCTACCTATTATATACTATAGGTATAATCTCTAGATACTAACTATCTATAGAGGCTATAGCGTAATTACGACTCTATCTCTTAGCGCTATCTAGCTATCGTAGCTAAGAGTAAGCGTACTACTAGCGCTATATAAGTAGGTAGTAACGCCTAAGCTATTACTACTATAGTATAGAATACCTAGGCCCTAGTTAGTCTCTTTAAACTTAGCTACGCTATAAGTATTTAGGCTTATTACTTACTTATTATATACTAACCTCCTACTAGTTCCTTAAGGCCTATATACCTACTACTAACCTTAGTTATACTAACGCCGCTATAAGTAGGCTCTAGGCCTACTTTAATAATAAGATAGAAGTAAGCTTATTCTATAAGTATCCTCTACTAGGTTATTATATACTAACTTCTTACTAGGAATATAAGGGCCTTATAGGCCTTCTAGGTCCTAAGGAGAATAAGGAGGATAATAAGGAGGGAGATAAGATAGAGGAGATAGAAGATAATAACAAGTAGTTCTACTTCGGGTATTCTTAGAGAATAAGCGGCTCTAGCTATAAGTATACTTAGCTCCTACGCCCTACCTAGGGCTATAGTATAGGTAGCCTATAATATAGTTTTCCCCCCTAGGTTTACTTCTTCTATTTCCCTTTACTTAAGCTCCTCTTACTCTTCTTCTACGCTAAGTATACTTCGATTAGGTCCTTTAAACCCTTATAGTCTATCTTATTAACTTAGAGGTTATAGCCTTCTAGCTACTCTTTCTACTATACTAAGTACTAGCGTATACTACTATATATCCTAGTACTCCTAATAGCCTTAACCTTATACTTACTATCCTCTTTAGTAAGAGGTATAGAGTATATAGATTTCTCGCCTACTTAGCTATTCTATAGCTCTAGTAGCGAGACGTAGAAGATATTATAGATCTAGTACTAGGTAGGTAGTACTAAGTAGTAAGCCTAATTACTAATTACGTCGAGTACTTAGAAGAGTCTAATAAACTAGGCTACTAATTTCTTCTTTAGTACTAGTAGCTATAAGTTCTTAGTTAATAGTAGTACTATATTATCTATAGAGTATACCTAGCGCTTATACTATATATTATAGTACTCTACTTACTAGTTTACTACTTATTACTAATTCTCTTTTAGCTTTTTAGTTATATCGTATAACTACTATATATACTCTATAGTAGCTAGTACTCTCCCTTCTATAGACTTGTTCTAAGGCGCTAGTATAAAGGAAGGTTAGAAGCCTAGTACTACTTAGAAGAGTAATATACTAGTAGTAGTATTATTATATACGTTACTTATATACTCTACCTATAGTAGTAGCTCCGCCTAGTTATTCTACTACTTATTATAGTAATACTAGAGGTACTATTCTAGGGTCTAATTCGCCTACTCCGTTTAGCTATCTATTTATAGGTAGAACGCTATACTTAGCTTATACTTTAGCTACGCCTTATATATAAAGTCGCTTTAGTATTAGCTAGTAAAAACGCTACCTCGATCTAAGAGTATATCTTTAGGTATACTAAAATAATATACGACTTCGCGTATTAGAATATTCGCTAGCTCTATACTAGTATATATCTTATTAGTTAGGATAAAGATTACTATCTTAGAGAACTTATCGACAATTACTAGGATAGTATTATATACGTAGCTAAGGAGCTTACTTAGAGGCAGGTCTATAATAAAATCTATTATAATCTCTTACTATAGCCTATAAGATAATAGTAGAGCCTACGCCTCGCTATATCTTTAATAGTATTAGTTCTTTATTATCTAGTATATATAGTAGGTTTAGACGTAGCTATCGACTTCTTTTACTATCTCTAGCTACTAATACTTTCTTACTAGTAAGGTAAAAGTATAGTCTCTTCTAAAGTAGCTAGCTAATAGGTTATTATAGTATAAGCGTAGTAGCTATACTTTTAATACTTCCTCGCTTAGGACCTAAATACGACCCTCCTTATACTAGATACTATACTTAAATTCCTAGTCCTCGCTAGTACTCCTAGGGCGCTCTAAGGCTACTTATAGCTTATATAGTAATATCTCTAGATTGTCTAAGACGCCGCCTATTAGAGTCTTCTCTTAGGTTACTATCTTATAAATAAAGGCTAGTAGCGTCGCTATAGGTTAGCTCTCCTTAGGCTAGAGTAGGAGCTCTATACTCCTAGCCTACTATATATACGTAACCTAGATATAGTCTATAATAGAGTTATTAGTCTACCTACCCTCTTATCTCTAGAATAATAGCTTATTTCTTAGAGTTAGAAGGAGCGTATTTACTACTTATATAGTAGGTATATAGTCTACGTAGCGAGAAGGTCTATTAGTAGAGTTATTAGTCCTCTTATTATATTTAATAGCAAAATCGAACCTTAACAAATATCTAGCCTACTAAGCCTAGTAGCTATTTAGCTACTTTACGCCTATAAATCTATAGAGGTTATTATAATTAGATAGTACGTAAATTACTTATAGCGCGCCTTTAAGGTAGTAGTACTATATCTTAAAGTACTCGATAATTACTAGTAGCTCCTAACTATAGGTCTTATAGTTCTATTCTACTAGAGTAAGCTTCTAAGAGTAGAAGGCGATAAGATACTAATAAGCGGTACTCTTACCTTCGAAGAGCTAGGAGAGGATACTACCTAAGGCAAACTTAGAGGCATCTGTCTCTATCTTAATTAGAAGCTTAGGGTCGTAATACTAGAGGATTAGAGTAGTAGTAAAGGCTACTATAAATATATAAAATATAGTATCTTTAGGCTCTCTTTATAGGAACAAGCTACCCTTCTCTTTAGTTATTATAGTAAGCGATACTACTATTCTCGAGTAGTTCTTAATAAACTACCTATAGAAGTTAGCAAAACTAAGGAAACTCTAGACCTCTTTAAGAGTCTTAGGTACTAGCTACTCTCTTACTACGCTAAGCTTACTTTTATCTATTAATACGCTAGAGCTATTAATAACGAAGCTAAGGAACTCGAGTTAGTAAGTATAGAACTCATATTTCTTCTAGCTAGTATAAAGGGCATACTTCTATAGCTACTCTAATACTAGGCGTAGATACTAAGTATACTCTTTATATAAGGTACTATAGATTAGGATATTATCTAGATATACTATATAGTAGATATTAATAAAGCCTATAAGAGCTTAGTTAATATATACCTAAAAAGTCGTAGGAGCGTTAGTTAGCCTAAATAGTATTACTAAGTACTCGAAATAGCTATAGCGCGTATAGAATATAGTCTTCTAGTAGTTGTCCTCCTTAATTAGGATCCTATAGTATATATCCTTAAAGTCTAACTTAGAGAACTATATTACCTACTCGAGCCGCGCTAGTATCTTATCTATAAGAGGTAAGGAGTATTAGTACTTAATCGAGATCTTATTTAGCTCTTAGTAGTCTATATATAACTATATAGTACTATCGTTCTTAGAGACAAATAGGATAGGAGTATCCGCCTTACTAGTATAACGCTAGATCTAGCTATTCTAGAGGGCCTAGTCGAGATACTCCTAAAGTAACTTAAGCTCTACCTCTAATAGGTTATATAAGGAGCGAAAAGGTAGCTTCTTACTATCCTATAATAGAATAGTATACTCTATACTATTAACGCGCTTAAGCTTAGCTATATCCTTTTTATTAGTAAATATATCGACGAAGTCCTTAATCTTATTAGGAAGGGGTACTAGTCCTACTATCGTACTAGTAGTAACTACAAATATATAAGATTTAGTCTTTAGTAACTAATAGAAACGCCTAGCGCTAAGTATATATATTATAGGCGAAACGCTACTATAACGCTACTTATCTATATTACTATACGTATATAATCTATACGTACGTATTACTATAGGCCTAGCCTAATAACGCGAATACCTTTTCTAAATAGTAGATAAAGGTTCTTACTTCCTTTAGTATTTTACTAGAGAACTTCGATAGGAGTTCGAGGCGTAGGCTACCTAAGCTATATATAGGTATTATAGGTAGGTTAGTAGACTACATAGAGGATAATATTATAGCCTCTATAGCCTAGAAACCTACTACTTATAGGTACTTAGAGCGCGCTACGTCTACTTAGAGGATATATAGGCGTTACTTCTTATCTAGTACTACTTACTCTTTCTTAAGATAAGCTATCTCCTTATCGACTATCTTCTCTTCTTCGAGCTAGTTATTAGCCGCCTTAGCGTCGCGTTAGCGCTAGGTATAAGTAGGTATAGAGCTAGGTTGCCTAAGAGAGGAAATACTAGTTATTATAAGTACTCTATAGGCTATAACTAGAGTAGAGCAATTAGAATTAAGAACGTATATAATAAGCTATCGATATAGAGGTATATAGTAGCGTATAGAGCCTTATTCTCTAAGGATAGAGTAAGGTCTAGAAACTAATCGCTACCTTTGTTTAGTTATAAAGCGAAGCATATAATATATCTATATATACGTTATATACGGCTTAGCTTACTTAGCCTAGCTATCTAGCCTATAGCTAGACTATCTAGTATTAGGTATTAGTTAAGCTAAAGAGTATAATAGAATATTAATAATACCTATACTTTATATAGAATATAGTCTTCTACTTATTACCTTCGCGGATCTAGATATAGTAGTAGGTATTCTTTAGGTCTAGTAAAGTAAAGTACTTTATACTAATAAGTTAGTCTAGAGTTTCTTTAATAAGAGGGAGTAGATACCTATCCTTAATAGTAATATTATTTAAAGCTTAGTAGTCTACGTATAAGTATAAGTTACTATCTACCTTTAGAATAAATAAGAGAGGTACGCTAGTAGGACTAATACTATACTTAATTCGTCCTACTACGAGCTCCTTCTTAATATATTCTCGAAGGACTTCCTATTTATAGGCTAATAGTAGATAGAGCGGTCCGTAAGAAGGTTCCTTCTTATCTTCTAAGTTAATAGTATAGTTAGTTACTTAATAAGAAGGAAGTATACTAGTAGCTTTATTATCGAATAGGTCCTAGTAGATATATAGCATATCTAGAACTCTTAGATCGATAGCGGCCTTAGTAATATATACCTTTAATAGTCTATTAATAGTACGCTTAACTTAGATCTAGCTAATATACTATACTAGCTACTTCTTATCCTTCTTTAGTATATATAATAAAGCTTCGGTAGAAATAAAGTCTATATCTTCCTTAATATACTCCTATTTCTAAGTATCCTAGCTATTTAAAATATTAATTATATAATACTTAAGAATATAATAGCCTAATAGGACTTCTTAATTAGCTATGTCTATACTATATATAAGGATAGACTTCTACTAAGCTTACCCTATATAATTAGTTATTATAAGCTATAACTTATATATACTATAGTACTTCTAGCTTTAGGAGTCTAGCTAGCTAATATCTAGAATCTAGGCTACAACTTTAGGAAGGTCGTACTTAAGTATAATACGCTAGTCTAATAGTATAACTTGTCTTTAGGTATAAAACGTAACTCTTACTTCTAAATTGTTAGTAGGTAAGCTATATAGAGTATATAAAATATACTAGTCGCGGATAACTTCTTTACTCTCTAGTAGCTAGATAGTATTATTAGTATTCGAGTATTTTTGCCTAGCTATTACTAATCTGCCTATAGCTAGGCTTAAGATATTTTTAGAACGATAGGAGTCTTATTAGGATTATTACCTAAATTGTTCTTAGTCTTAGGATAGTTAGGCTAGATATAGCCCTTCTCGCTATACCTATAGTAATTTAACTTACTTATATTACGTTTAGGTTTCTTAGATAGACTATTAGTAGTATAATCCTTCGACTTATCCTTATCCTTTATAGAAGAAGCCTTTAGCATAGGCTTCTTCTTTATAGGCTTCTTAGCTATCTTCTTCTTTAGAATATTCTTTTCTAATATAGATATAAGATCTATAAGCTTATCCTAGGTTATAGAGGTAGCGTTATAGTTAATAATAGCCTTCTATAGCTCGTCTATAAGTTAAGTAAAGTAGTAGTATAGGAGCTACTTCTTAGTATACTAAGGATCTATCTAGCTCTTAAGCTCCTCTATATATATAAGGAAGTCTCGGGCTATCTAGTCCGACTTCTACCTATAATCTATATACTTTATATAGGCTTAAAGGAGTCGATCCTCTAGGCTATCTAAGAGTTAGGCTAAGAAGTCCTTAAAATACTTTTAGGTAATAGCTTAATACTCTTCTTTACTCTTTAACTTCTACTATACTCTCTAGTAGTCCTTTAGCGTATCTAAAAGATACTATATAGCCTAGGTTACCTACTAGAAGTCCTTCTTATAGAGGTATAGAGCTTAGAGGAAAGCGATCTTATAATTAATAATAAAGTCTTCTAACTACTTAAAATTCTTCCCTTTATAATTAGTTAGCTCCTTAATAGTCTACTTCGCTAAGGAATATCTACCTATTAGTAGTCTATTAGCGGATTGCTTCTAGCTATAGTAGTCCTATAACTTAGCCTATAGGCAAGTAATATTAGCTTAGAGCTAGAGTTCCTACTTATAATCCTAAAGTATACAAACCTATCTACAGACTAATTCCTTATCGTCTCCTTAATTAAGGCCTCCTAGTTCCTCCTCTCTACCTTCTTATTACTTATTACCTTCCTTAGGCTAACTTTGCTAACTAAGTAGTTAGTCGTATACCTACTCGTCTTCTCTCTTAATCTCTTTATTCTTATTACCTTTAATAGCCTTAATAAGAACGCCTCTAAGCTCTTTATATAGGTTAATAAAGATAAGTCCTATAAGAGTTTCCTAATATTCTCTAGTAGGCGTACATTTAGAAATAATAACTATAAGGCGTAGTATAAATAGTTTCCTTTAATAGGCTATTATACTACTAGTATATATAAAGCCTAAGGTATAAGCTTATATTATAGCGTTATTAATATCTTATATAGAGAGTATTTCCCTAGCTTAATCTATATTATAGTATTATAGCTAAAGGTATTAAATAGTTTGTTATTTAAGGAGGCGTTAAATTAGAGTAAATTGCAAGCTATTACTAGTAGTCGTACTACTAAGATATATACTATAGATGCCTTTTACTATTATAATTTATATATGCTATCGCCGCTACTAAGTAGCTCTATTATATAAGTATACTATTAATCTAAGGTTATAATCTCCTCTAACTAGTAGCTCCTATTATTAGAGCGGCTATTATTATAGAGTATCTTATTACTACGCTATTAAGAAGTTCTTAGCTATATAGAATACTTATAGTAGGAGCGCTTATATCTTATAATTAAGCGATTTACTAACTTAACGTCTAATATAGTTAAGGAGCCTAAGCCTAAGCCTTAGTATAGTAGTATAGTATCTTCTTATAGCTTTAACTCTATATTATAAGATCTTTTCTAAGATAAGGTTAATAATAATAATAATATTATAGCTAAGAATCTATTACTAGGCTAAGATAATAATACGCTCGAGGGAGATAAGATTCTTTTACTAGGCGAAGATAATAATAATACGCTCGATATAGATAATAATAATACTCTATAATTATACGACCTTAATAATAATAATAAGTCCTTAGCTATAGAGCGAGAGAGAGAGATATTAGAATAAGAGTAAGAGCTTAGAAGTAGTAATAATAAGAATATAGATATTAATTAATAAATAATAAATATAACTATAGTAGAGTTAGTTAAGAGTAAGAATATTATAAGGATATTATCCTAGCTAGTAGTAATAAGAGATATTAATATTAGTATATTATACTACTAGCGCTCGATAGCTATTATAGTATTTGTAATAAGAATAGACGTTTAAATAATACTATACTATAACTAGTATACTTACTACTACTACTAATAATATCTCCTACTACTACTAATATCTCCTACTACTACTAATACCTTCCTATTACTACTAATAATAGAATATAAACCTTTTTACTTTAATAACTACTAACTAATTATAGCTACTAATTATTATATATATCCCTCTCTCTATTAAAAAGTAATAGGTAGTTATATACTAAGAAAGTTAAGTTAGAGTAGGGGGAGTTATACTAGGTTATAACTTAGGAGTACTCTAACTAAGCCCCCCCCTAATAAGCTTAGCCTTAGTAGAAGTATTTCTAGGGAAGAGAGGAGAGAAGAATCCTTCTTCTCTTCTTTAATAGACTATATTTATTTCCTTCTAATATATACCTAATAATATATTCCTCCTATAGCTACTTCTATATATATAAATCTATTACTTAATAGAGAGAGGATCTTAATTTCATAGGTTATAAGCCTAGGTTTTACCTATAGCTAGAAGTCGAAATTATTAGAAGAGTGTGCTTAATCTACTTATTAATTAAAGGTAGACTAGAGGCTACTACTATACTATATAGGAAGACTAGAGCTAATCGAAGGCCTAATTAGAGTAGCTCCTTAGGTATAGATAAGTTATAAAAGCGCCTAGTAACTAACTAGACGCGGTTAAAAGTATACTTAATCTACCTATTAATTAAAGGTAGACTAGAGGCTACTACTAATTTATATAGGAAGACTAGAGCTAATCGAAGGACTAATTAGAGTAGCTCCTAAAATATAGATAAGTTATAAAAGCGCCTAGTAACTAACTAGATATAGTTAAAAGTTAGTAGTAACCTTTAAAAACTATACTAGATTTCGATACAAAACTACTAATTTGTTTATCTTTTATTTATCTATCTATTTGTTTATAATACCTTTTATTATAGATTCTACTAAGGATAGAAGAAGGTCCCTACTCTTATTTAAGAGAACTACGAGCTCTAGTTTAAGTAAGTAATATAACTACTTATATTAAAGAAGATTATATAGCTACTAGATTAGAAGGCCCCTCTTTAAATAAGCCTAAGAACTACAATTCTAAATAGCGAAGTCCTAGTTATTAGAAGAGCTAACTTCCTAATCTTTATAACGTAGCTACCTCTTACTCTAGCTAGTACTTAACTACTATAGAGGGTATCTAACCTATTAAGCTCTAAGCTAAGAGACCTATATATTATTTAGAGCCCTTCTAGTAGGAGTAGTTAGAGGACTAGTTAGAGCGCTAGTTAGAATAATTAGAGCTCTACTAGCTAGGGCTCTTTAGGATCGTAGGATTATAATTAGGTAGACTTAGGCCTTATTAGAATAGTACTATAAGCTACTATACTAAAGAGAGAGTACTTATAGTATAAAGTTAGAAATTATATATACGAGCTCGCAAATACTAATAAGTAGTACTAGGATAACTCTATAGCTCTATTCGAGACTACCTAAAGCCTAGATAAGATTAATTTAACTCTAATACTAAATTATATAAGAGCTATAGAAGCGTAGTTCCTCTTACTCTTAAAGTATAATAAGAATCTTCTAACCTTATTAAGAGTGTATTAATAATAGTATGTAATCTATAATATAGATAAGGACATAATAGTTAATAATACCTATATAACTCTATTAAACCTCTTATATAAAATTATTAGTATTAAGCCTAATATAAGGATCCTATACTTATATAATAAGATAGTCTAGTAACTACTTTACGTCCTATTAGAGCGGTATTATAACCTTAGATGTATAATCGATCTAATAGGTATAAAGGATAGTACGAAGATTATATATATCCTATTTAATAAGGAAGCTTAGATATAGAGCTCTAATTATATAATAAGTATAGATATTAGGAAGGCTAGATTATACTTTCTCTTTAGACTAACTAATTACTTTCTTATAAAATGCCTAAGGATAGTAGAATACTAGAAGATACTAAAAAAGAAGAAGTATAAGCGTCGGACTAGCCTAAAGTACCGAAGGACTATAAATATAACTAATCTAAAGACTCTAACATAGAAGATTAAGGTACTTAAAGTTAGAGTAAAGAGTAGGTCTACTTAAACTAAGCTATACTAGGGAAGAGAAATAAGAAGCACTCTAATAAGAGTAAGAGTAAGCGTAAGTAGAAGAAGAGTAAGGTATATATAGTAGAAGCTAATATATTACTATTATCTAGTAACTCTAACTCTAAGTACTTAAGTTCTTTAGAGAGCTTAGAATCTTCTAATAAAGAAAATAAAGATAACGACAAATAGATAGAAGCTACTATAGACTATAAGGGTAGGCTCCTATAAAGGAATAATCTTTCTCGACTCTAGCGTATCGGCCTATATATCTAATAATAAAAATCTCTTTAGGAACTTCAACCTAACTAGCTAGAGTTTCTTTTATAAAGATTTTAGGGAAGATTTTAATAACATCTAAAAGCTAAAAGATAACGTTAGTTCTAACGACTAGTTCGAAGATATTAGATAGGCTGCTATTAAATAGGAGTGACTATAGGTTTCTGCTAGCATCCTAATAGGTTGCCTACTAGCTAACCTAATATTAGAGGATAGAACTATTTATATATTACTTAGATATAACCTAGAAGTATCTATTTTCGCCCGAGCCTAGCCTACTATTTATTAATACTCTAATTAGGAGCGCAAATAACTTCCGCTATAGGAATCTTAAGCTAAAGGACATTAATATTAATATTTAGATTAAGATAGGGCGTTTATAAAACATATTTAAGTAGAGGACTATTTATCTATCCTACGACTATATTAGGAGCAGCTATAAAGCTATAATAGCTAGTTTGTTATCTAACGCCTCTTCTTTTTAACGCCTCTTCTAAATAGCCTAATTACTAAGATTCGGAGATATTATATTACGAACTATATAAAGCGTATTAATAAGATAATAAGGTAATAAAGACTACTAAGATATTAAATATTAGAGGAGACGCTATTTCGACTTAACTCTTAAAAATGTCCGAGTCGATAGTAGTCCGAGGTCTAGAGGTTTTACTATAGACGTAGCATATAATTATAGTTTAAGATATACTACTATTATACTATTTTAGCTATACTAGAATTAAGTAATTAAACGTAAGTATCGACGCCTTATAATATCGTATAGTATATAAGCTTTGCTAGTACCTTATAGTATGTTGAAATTAATAGATAAAGATATAGTTAATTATTAGAGAGTAAGTACTATTAAGGAGAAAGAGTCTAATTACTACTACTACTAGCGTACGCTTAGTATTTATAATATAGTACTATTAAAAGCGGTAGTATTTATTATTAGTTAAGTACTACTAAATGCCTTACGAGGCTTTTAAATATAATACAAGGTATTTTATAGCAATATCCTAGACTTAACCTACTTTACTACGTAGGCGCTTATATATCTAGACTAGTCTTAAAAGCTAGATAACCGACAAGGTATAACGAGTAGCTTATCTCTATATACTACTTTTATCTAAAGAATGCTACCTCTACTACCTCTAGGATTCGAAATTATATAAGGGACTATCTTACTAATACCGAATCTTCTTTAGCTTATTATACTTCTTAGCTACTATGTCTAATTCTAATATTCGATTATATTACTCTATAGTAGGAGCCTATTTATAATCGTATATATATAAATTATAACAAACGCCTTACCGAACTAGCGTTAGAATACTATATCTTAATAATCTTAGCTTATAATATAGTTATAATAAGATCTAGTCTAGGTACTATTATTATAAGCTACCTTGTCTTACCTTAGGTTATATATTGTAGTAGTACTAAGATAATACTATTATATATCAAATTAAAAAGCATTTAGCTATTTAGCCCCTACCTTCTTATTATTATATATTCCTTCGACCTCTAGATAGTAGTACTTTCTATACGCCTTCTTACTATATAAGGCATACTACGAGATTATACTAACCTATTACTATTAGCGCCTAATCCTCTAGAGAGTATAGACGCTACGAATAAGTCTGCTCTTATAATAGCAAATTTTTGTATTCTAATAATATAAGCTCTATATAGTATATTAATACCTATATTAGCGATCTTTTATACTATCTCTTCCTTAGAGGCTAGATAGTAGTTATTAGGAATAGCCTCGAGGATAGAGAATGCTATAAAGCTCTCTAGGATATTATTAAACATCTCTCTATAAAACTATACTATATTCTCGCTAGTTTTAGTATCTATTCCTACTATAATCTAGGTTATAAAGATATCGCTTATTATACTATATAGCTCCGTTAGGTCGCTATAGTTCCCCCTACTAAGCGTAGTAAGCATCTAGTAGTAAGTAGAGAGTATAGGTCTTTCTAGCTATTAAGCCTAATTTATAGGCGTAAGTATAGTAGTAGAAGGTCGAGTTAAGCTTATTAGCGGCTCTTAGCTCTAAAGATATTTAGTACGTCTCTCTAGTTCTATCCGAGGATAATAGAGTTTTAAGTACAACTTACTATAGTCCTACCTAATCTAATATTACCTATGTAGTTAGGTTTGTAGCTTCGAAGCGACTTACCTACTAACTTACCCTATTAGTTGATATAAGGACGTAGGTAGTACTAAAATGTCGAGGACAAGCCTATCTAACAAACCTATCTTTTAGGACTTCGATAAGCCTACAAATAATTCGGCTCTAAAGATAGACTTTACCTATATTACCTCTTCTTCTACTCTTCAATTCTCTTAGTCTTTAATACTCTTAGCCTTTAATTCTTCTAGTCTCTAATTCTTCTAGTCTTTAAACTTCTATCTATAATTTAGTATTCCTATAGGCAAATATATTACCTTATAGACTTTAGAATCTATAATAATATATTTATAGCGTAATAGAATAGCTTCGCCTTAGCTTTGCTTATCTACTATTATAGAGTATTTAGAGCGTCGTATCGCAATAATATTACTAGTAGAGGCTTATCCTAGGAGAATTAGTAGTATACTATAGACGTAGGGAGGAAACATCCTAGACTAGTTACTATATAGCTACTATAAGCTTATATTATAATAAGGATAAATACTCGCCTATATATTAAGTAATAATATACTGAGTTTTTGCTTTATTAATATAAGCTCGCTAAAGTAGCTAACCTATATATACTATAGTCTAACTATCGCTACACCTATATTCTCTAGAGAGAAATACTAGTAGGAAGTACTTATATACTTCTACTACCTATTAAGCGATAATATACTTATTTTTTGCTTTATCGATATAAGCTCGCTAAAGTAGCTAATCTATATATACTATAGCCTAACTATTACTATACCTATCTTCTCTAGAAAGAATTATTAGCTACTTGCTATTACTAGGCTCGATTGTCTAGCTACGACTATAACTATAATCTATAATCCCTATTATAATAACTACTAGCCTTACAAATATAAGTCTCTTATCCTAGAGTTATTATTATAGTCGATACTACTATAATATAGTATAACCTTAGTACTAATATTTACAAACTATACTAATCTAATAGAGCTAAATATGCCGTCTATTATCTAGTATATAGTAGTTGCTAGATAATAGAGAGAAACTATCCTACTCTCTATATATATTATAGCTCGCGTTTAGGCGCTATCTAATACTTATCCTCCTTATTAGTATAATCGAGGTGCTAGAAGATTGTTATTTCTTAGGAGTCTAGTCGTCGAATAATAAGTCCCGAGTTCTTACGTAATACTAGAGAATATTAAAAAAGAGTAAAGAGTAGTCTTATACCTTCCTACTCGAGTTAGAGTAAGGAGAGTTATACTAGAATATAACTCTCTAGTCCTCTAACTAAGACCCTATAAGCTTGACCCTACTAGGAGTATTTAAAGGGATAAGAGAAGAGAAGTTTCCTCTTCTCTAAAATATAATATATATTTACTACTTTGTCTATACTTACGTATATTCTTTCCTAAGATAATATATTCCTCCTATAGCTACTTCTATATACGTAAATCTATTACCTATAAGAGTGTCGGATCTTAATTTAATAGGTTATAAGCCTAGGTTTTGCTTATAGCTAGGAGTCGAATTTATTAGAAGAGTATTCTTAATCTACTAATTAATTAAAGGTAGACTCGAGGCTACTACTATACTATATAGGAAGACCGGAGCTAATTAGAAGACCGATTAGAGAACTCCTAAGGCATATATAAGTTGTAAAAGCGCCTAGTAACTACCTAGATATAGTTAAAGTTTATAGTAACCTTAGAAAAAAACTATACTAGATTCGACTTAAACTTACTACTTTGTTTATCTCTTATTTAATTTTTATTTACTTGTTTATTTAATTCTAATTCTTTTTACTATAGATTCTACTAAGGACTAGAAGAAGGTCCCTACCCTTACTCGAGAAAACTACAAGCTCTAGTTTAAGTAGGTAATATAACTACTTATATTAAAGAAGGTCGTATAGCTATTAGACTAAAAGGCCCCTCTCCTAGCTAGCCTAAGGATAGCAATTATAAATAGCGAGATTCTAAGAGTTAGAGAGACTAGAACGTAACTACCTCGTCTTCTATTAGCCGCTTAGTAGGCGTCTCCTCGCGCCTAGAGGTTATAATTAGAGTCTAATATATTAGTATCTAGGATAAGTAATATATACCTTAGCGAGGACTCTACTAGTTAGGGCGGTTAGAGTGCTAGTTAGAGTACTACTAGTTAGAGTACTACTAGTTAGAGTACTAGTTAGAGTACTACTAGTTAGAGTACTAATTAGAGCTCCTCGAGCTAGAATATCGAAGTAGTACTATAGGCGACTATACTAGAGAGGAGCTATTTATAGTATATATTTGCAAATTAGATATATAAGCTAGTAAATACTAGCGAGTAGTACTAGGATAACTCTATAGCTCTATTCGAGATAACCTAGAGCCTAGATAAGATCTACTTATCTCTAATACTAGAGTATACTATAGCTATAGACGCGTAGGCTCTTCTAAACGCAAAGTATACTAAGAACCTTCTAATTTTATTAAGAGTATAGTAGTAATAGTATATAACCTATAAGATAAAAGAGGATATAATAATCGATAATACCTTTACAACTCTATCGAACTTCTTATGTAAGATTATTAGTATCGAGCTAGATATAAAGATCTTATAGTTATATAATAGGATAGTCTAGTAGTTACTAAACGCGTTACTAGAGTAATACTACAATCTTAGATAGATAATCGACCTAATAGGTATAAAGGATAGCGTAAAGATTATATATATCTTATTCGAAGAAGAAGCCTAGATATAAGGCTCTAACTATATAATAAGTATAGAGGCTAGAAGAGCTAGGTCGTACTATCTTTATAGCTAATCCGAATATCTAGTTCCTAAGTACCTAAGCCTATTAGAGTACTAAAAGATACTAAAGGAGAAGAATAATAAGAGTAGGTCTAGCCTATACTACTAAAGAAAAGTAAATATAACTAATCTAAAGACTCTAACGTAGAAGATTAGAGTACTTAAGAAGGCAAAAAATAGGTCTAGTTAGAGTAAGACGCGACTAAGTAAGAAGGATAAGAAGTACTCTAATAAGAGTAAAAGTAAGTAGAAGTATAAAAAGAGTAAGGTATATATAGCCGAAGCTAGCGTATTATTATTAAGCGTCTCTAATTTAGAGTACTCGAGTTCCTCTAAGAGCTCGGACTCCTCTAACGTTAAGAGTAAAGATAAGTACGAGTTAGTAGAAGCTATAGCTAATTATAAAGATAAGCTTCTATAAAGTATAACTCTTCTTAATTCTAGTATATTAGCCTATAAATCTAATAATAAGAATCTCTTTAGGAAGCTAAACCTAACTAATTTAAGAAAAATAAAGGTTAGGGGTAGCTTCTTAGAGAGTAGACATAAGAGTATAATAGAAGTCTCTAATACGTTTAGAGGAAGTCTTATAATACCTACGCTCTATATTCTAAACCTAGGTATTACTCTAATCTTAGGTTAAAAGCTTGTCTAGAAATTCGATTTAGTTAGAATAATACTTCCTAATACGTTCTATATAGTAAACTCGAATATCGATGTAGTTCTCGAATATTGTTCTAACTATAGTATCTATTAACTCTCGAAAGTCTATAATACTTAAGTCCCTTAGACTAACGAAGTAGAGAATAGAGTAGAGTCTCTACTTACTCTAATAGTAGATATAGATAATTCTAACTAAGCCGCGTATAAACTCTATAATCTCTAGTATCGTCGGTTCTTATACTATAGTATATCTAAGCTAAGATCCCTTTATAAGGTTACTATACTAAAGAGCCTAGTACCTATTATTAGTAGCTTTAACTATAAGACATATAGAATTACTAATATAAAAAGAAAGTAGAGAAAGGTACCTAACTAAAAGCGTTAGATCCTTAAACTTATCTTACTTAATATCTATAGTCCCTTACTACTATCGAGAGAGGAGTATAGGTACTTCCTTATTATTATCGATAATTACTTACGAAAGTTAATAGGCGTACCCTTTAAGAAGAAGTCAGACTTAGCTAAAGTACTTCGACGTTAGTAAAAGAAGGTCGAGCTTTAGACTAATAGCCTAAAGCCTAAGGTAGTAAGAAGCGATAATATAGGAAAACTCCTATCTATTCTAAAGGAATAGGAGTTAGAGTATAGTATAGAGATTAACCTAACTAAAGCGTATAACTCTAGGGCGAATAGTATTACTAAAAAGTATATTAGGGATACTAAACAAGTAGTTAGAGTAATAATAGAGGCCGCTAGACTCTCGATTAAGTTCTAGCTAAAAGCTCTAACTATAAGCTAATATATCTATAACCTCTACCTAGTTAAGATCGACAATCTCTTACTAACGCTAGAAGAGGCTTAGTTATAAACGACTGTTAGTCGATTATATACGCGTTTAGAGGTACTAGGTTATCTTATATATTAACCTAAAGTCGATGCCTAAGGATTCGTAGAAGGATAAGCTAATAAATTAGGGATATAAGGGAGTATTTATTAGGTATATTAAGGGTACTATAAAGATATAGAAGATCTAGGCACCTAATTTAAAGCAGGTAATTGCTATAGGGTCTATCAAATTCTTTAAGGAAAGTAAGGGAGCTAATATCGAACTTAGCTTTACTATAAAGAATTTAAGTAGTTCTATACTAATATAAAAACTAGTTAGGCGCCTACTAAAGCCTAATCCGAACCTAATATATCTATTACTGCTACTAAAGCCTAACTCGAACCTAACGCCGCTAAGCCTAACTATAATACGTAGGGTCGTAATATATATCTAACTACTATAGCTACTAAAATCTAACGCGAGCGTTAAGAGATATAACCTAGACTCTAATAACAAGCTAGAGAAGTTAGAATAATAGAAGAAGGAGTAGGGCTAGTTAGAGTAGGTCTAGCTAGAGTAAGAGCTAGTAGCTCCGCCTATACCTCCTACTCTAGTACTAGGTAAGAGATTAAGGATAGTATTAGATAGATTAGAGGAAGTTATAGTAAATAGAGGCCTACTAGGATTGTTAAATAAGGTAACTAGTAAGAGAAGTTGTAATTAGAGAGACGAGGGAAGGTAGGACAAGTTAAAGAGGGCTATAAAGATAATTAATAGGTTTATTACTATCTATAATATAATATTAGGTATAAACGTAGAAGAAGAGCTCTATTAGTATAAGGACGGCTAGTTTAGGTTTATAGTAGATATAGAGGAATGCGGCCTAGTAGTAGTAGGAGCTAGAATATAATAATTAGATAAGATACCTATCTCGAAGACGTATAAGTAGGTAGTCTCTAATAAGAAGTAGGAACACCTATAGCTAGAGGCTATATAGGTAGAAACTATAGCGTTAGAAGGCAACCTAACCTATAGGGCTATAGTCGTACTAGCGGGAGCTAATCTAATTATGTCGAAATAGGTCTTCGATATAAAATATAATACTAATAGATTAGTTAATAAGTTTAAAGCTCGACTTATTACTAAGGGATTTAGCTAGGTACTTAGAGTAGACTTTAAAGATATATTCGCCCTAATAGTTAGGTATAATACTATTCGCCTCTTTATACCTATAGTGTATATAAACAACTAGGAGCTATACTAGGTCGACATTAATAATACTTTTATAGAGTTAGTCCTAAAAGAAGTTATTTTAATACGTACTCTACCTAGAAATAGAGTTAACCTAGGCGAGGTACTTAAGCTAGAGAAGAGCTTATATAGCCTAAAGTAAGTAGCCTAAGACTAGTACTAACTCTATAAAAGAAAGATTAAGAAGATTAGGTTTATTTAGAGTAGAGCTAATTCCTACCTCTTTGTCTACTCTACCTAAAAGATAACAGTCCTAGTATATATAGATAACATTATAATAGGGGCAGAAAGTATAACTAATATAGACTAGTTTAAGAAGAAGTTCGTAATATTCTTTAGAATTAAGGATCTAGGGGAAGCGAACTACCTTCTAAACGTTAAGATTATTAGAGACTAAAAAGCGGGTACTTTATACTTAGACTAGACGTACTATATCGAAAAGGTACTAGACAAGCTTATAATATTAGTAGAGGATGCTTCTCTAACCTAATTTTCTCTAGATAGCTATAATATAATTAGAGTATTAGGACCTAATAATATTAGAGTAGATAAGAAAGAATACTAAGAAGCTATTAGTAGCTAGATATATATAGGCGTCTTAACTAGACCTAATATTATATTCGTACTTAGAAGGCTAAGCTAGTATATATTAGATATAGCTAAGTATTACTAGTAGGCTCTAAAGAAGCTTAGAAGGTATATACTTTTATTAAAGGACCTTAGAATTCTATATAATACGAGGGTATAAGATATACTCGTAGGGTACTCTAACTCTAACTATATAATAGATAAGTTAGACTATATCTTACTACTAGGGAATATGTTTATACTTACTAGAGGACTAATATTATAGGCTAGTAAGAAGCAAAAGTCGGTAGTAGGCTCGATAATAGAGGTAGAGTATATAGTAATAGCGAGGTATATAAAGTAGTTATAGTTCCTTTATTAGATCCTTCGAGATATAAAGATATAAAGATATATTAGTTAGAGCCTATATATTAAGAAGGAGATAAAGTTCGCTATAAGATTACTAATAGTATAGCTATAAGAAGACAACTAAGCGGCGATTATACTTATAAAGGATATATACGCTAGTAAGAAGTTAAAGTATATCGACGTAGCCTACTATTATTAGAGAGATCTCTATAAGAAGGGTATTATCTCTATTAGCTATATTAAGACCTCTAATATAATTACTAACAGCCTAACGAAACTAAAACTAGGGCCCTAATTTAAGAAGGTAGTAGAGTAGCTTTAACTAAAGAAGTAATCTTTTACTTTACTTTTCTTTCTATTTCTATAATTATAGCTACTACTAGGAAGTAGTACTATAATATACTACTAGACTAACCTACTACCTTAGGTAATCTCGTTTATTACTAGGAACTCGCAAATCCCTATTAGGATACTTATACTACTAGTAGCCTACTCTAGACTTACGACAAGTACTCTAACTACTACTCTAACTACTATAATAACTAGCCTAGGATAGACCTATATTAGGCTACTTAGAAACTTTGCTAGCGCTCTAACTACTACTCTAACTACTATAATAACTAGCCTAGAATAGACCTACGCTAGGCTACTTAGAAACTTCGCTACTAATCCTATTATTAGGCGTTTTAGTAATCTCCTAG
The DNA here is from genome assembly GCA_020826765.1 of Teratosphaeria viscida. Lineage (NCBI taxonomy): Eukaryota > Fungi > Ascomycota > Dothideomycetes > Mycosphaerellales > Teratosphaeriaceae > Teratosphaeria > Teratosphaeria viscida. Next base: position 26,848 of record JAHESH010000255.1, read on the forward strand.
TAAAACTATTACTAATTATAGAACTCCTACTAGGCCCTTACTCTACCTACCTTAGTAATACTATAAGGTAGATTCTTAGGAGGTCTCTATATAATAATATAAGAGCTTAGATAAGTAGGATATAGACTCTAATAAAGGGTACTTAAGTACTACTTAGCCTTAGAGGCGCCTAGGCTAAAATAAGAAGATAGCTAATATTTAGAAGGCGAGCGCTTAGTAGGAAGTAGAATGTTATAGTCGTCTAGAGTAGGAGACGAATAAACACTACCCTTTTTACTCTTAATAGGCTAATCTCTTAGACTCCTACGCGAGAAGATTAGACTTATACTAGTTATAGAGATATCTAGCCTAGAAGGTTAATAACAAGTTAGAAAGGAAAGAATTACTAGGATCTCCTACTCCTATCTTTCCTCCTAGGCCTCTCTAAGCGACTAATACCTCTAACTAAGAATCCTAGTACTCTAACGCCTCTAACTAGGAATATTAGAGCTCGGACGTCTTTAACTAAGGTTTATACCCTAGAAAGCTATTTTAGAAATAGGGACTAGAGCTTGCCTTAGTAGAGTAATAGACTACTCGCTTAATAGGGACTCTTCCTTAATTATAGGCGAAATTAAGGCACGCTAATAGAGCTAGGAGAGGAATACCTAATTAGTAAGGTACTAATAGGTTAGAGCCTTAATTCTCTCGCTTATCTAGGTTAACTTATAGTTAGTCGCCTAATCTAGAAGAGTCGAAGGCCTCCTAAGAACGCTCTATTTCTACTAGGTAGATTTAGCCTACTAGAGGTAGACTAAGATCCTATAATAGATAAGATTACTCTAGGTAGATAGTATTAGCTTAGTCCTAACTAGAATATAGCTATCTAGCTATAGAGTCTTATTAAACTATATAGTAAAGAGGTCTCTAGCTTCGTAATTTGTATTAGGCTTAGGAAAGGCCTTATTATAATAATCTATAAGACAAGTAAGTAACCTAAAGTACCTACCCTCCTAGTACCTATCTAGAGCTATCTAGTAGCGATCTAGAGTCCTCTAATAACGTATCCCTCTAACGCTATAGGCCTAGGTTAGGACTCTAACCTAGGCTCTAATAAGTCGGAGCTAAAAGAGTTAGGTTAATAGGCTAAGAAGTAGAAAGACGAGGCTAGAGGTTATAGCTACCTACCTTAGCTTAGGCCGATAGGCTACTCTAAGCTTAGCCTAATAGACTACTCTAATCTATAGTCTTACTCTAACCTAAGAGATTCTTATCTACTACTCTAGTATAGAGCGAGTAATACTTCTTTTAGTTCTTTCTAAAGTAGTTTGTATAAGAACCTTTAAGATAAGAATTTCTAGGGTTAGAATAATAAAGAGCGTATAGACTAATATACTAGCCTCCTAACTTCGTAGTATACTAGACCTAGTTTATAGTCTAAGTAGTACTAGCTATTATAAGGCCCGCTATAATAGATATTATACTAGTCGGTATATTTAGATTATATTCTTATAAACCTAGATCGTTAGAAAATATAAGGCCTAAATAAGTAATATAAAAATAAATAATAGGTCGTATTACCCTTAAATACTAAAGGGACCTAGGAGAACTAACTCGCGTAGTATACCTCGGAGAGAAATCGAATATATACCTAGAGCTAGGTATAACTAAAAGTTAGGTTTATTATAGCGTTAGAGCTTAGGGCTATAAGCTATCTAAGCTTCTTATCGAAGGAAGCGTTATTTAATAGAATTAGTAGAACACCTTACTATTATACTATACTAAGATATTAGAGAAGTATTAAATATTAGAGAGGTAATAACTAAAGAAGTATATTAAGAAAGAGAGGGAGGATAGACGACTTTATAGAGAGTTAGACCTACTTATAGAGATAAGGCATTTATATAAGCTAGTAGACAAACTAATATATAGGAAAATAAAGCATTTCTATAGATAAATAAACAAACTAGTATATATAAAGAGTAAGTATACTCTAACTTACGACTTTATTTATATACTAGAAGCAAACATACTCTAATTTATAATTCTCTATTATAAAGATAAAGAGGCATAATATAATTAGAGGATAAATATATTCTAACTTATAACCTTCTTATATAAGGATAAGGGTAGAGGACTCTAGACTAGGGTTAGAAGCTAGTAGGAGTTGCTTAGGGTTAGTAAGAGCTATAGATAGTATATAAATAAGTAGGAGTATTAAAAAAGGGTAAAGAGTAGTCTTATACCTTCCTACCTAAGTTAGAGTAAGGAGAGTTATACTAGAACATAACTCTCTAGTCCTCTAACTAAGATCCTATAAGCTTAGCCCTACTAGGAGTATTTAAAGGGAGGAGAGAAGAGAAGTTTCCTCTTCTCTAAAACATAATATATATTTACTACTTTATTTATACTTACGTATATTCTTTCCTAATATAATATATTCCTCCTATAGCTACTTCTATATATGTAAATCTATTATCTATAAGAGTGTCGGATCTTAATTTAATAGAGAATATAATTTCTATACTTAGTTGAGTTATAGTAGTCGCTTATAAGGAATTATAGCATAATACGTAGAGTACTAAGAAGTATAATTTATTATCTTAAGCTATAGATTGCTTAATTAATACCTCTATATTACTTATAATATAGCTCTAGAATAAGTAACTAAAAAGCTTCGTACTATTCGAGTAGATACTACGTAGCTATAACTTTTGCTATTAGCTTAGCGTTATATTATAGAGGGCTTAGTTTAAGAGTCAAATATTCGAAGTAGTAGGTAGTTTGCCTTTAGATATAATAATTATAAGACTTAGGCTAAGGGAGTCCTTTAGGTCTATACTATAGGTAGTCTATAAGGGGTTAATATATATATATACTATCTATAGTCTACTAGTAGATTAGCTAAAAGAAGGATCTCGCTATACTAGAGGCGGTCTACTAGTAGCCCTAAGAGGTAGTTCTCTACCCCTTACCTCCTATAGACTATAGGTAGTTAAGAAGGAATTAGATTCTCTATAGGACCTACTTCTAGGTAGATAGGAGTCGAAGAGAAGGGAGATTCTTCTATAAGAGAGGGTTCCTCTCGAGAGGAGAGGTCTCTTCCTTCTCTAAGATTACTAGTCTATATAGATAGGGGTCTATTATCTCTACTACAACCTCTACCTTATTTATATAGTCCCTATATACGTATAAGGCCTTATTATAGAGTAATCTTTCTACCCGTTTAAGAGTAGCGGCTCTAATAGCCCCCCTTACTCGATCTTAGCCTTTGCCTACAAGTCTAGAAGGATAAGGTCCTACTAGTCTATTAAGGTAGAGAAGATTTGTTAAAGAGATCGAGGGAGAAGACAAGTAGATACATAACTAACTACTTAGTTAGTAAAGTTAGCCTAAAGAAGGTAATAAGTAATAAGAAGGCGGAGAGGAGATAGGAGGCTTTAATTAAGGAGATAATAAGAGATTAGTCCGTAGATAGGTTCGTACGCTCTAGGATTATAGGTAGGAACTCTAGCTCTAAGCCGATATTACTTGCCTTTAGGCTAAGTTATAGGACTACTATAGCTAGAAGCGATCCGCCGATAGACTACTAATAGGTAGATACTCCTTAGCGAAGCAGACTATTAAGGAGCTACCTAATTATAGAAAGAAGAATTTTAAGTAGTTAGAAGACTTTATTCTTAATTATAAGATTGCCTTCCTCTAACTCCTATACCTTTATAACGAAGGTTTCTAGTAGGTAACCTAGGCTATATAGTATCTTTCGGATATACTAAAGGACTATTAGAAGGTATAGTAGAAGTCGAAGAGCGAAGTAGAACATTAAGCTATTATCTAGAAGTACTTTAAGAACTTTATAGCCTAACTCTTAGATAGCCTAGAGGATCGTATAATAAGGCCTTATACGTATATAGGGACTATACAAATAAGGTAGAGGTTGTAGCAGAGATAATAGACCCCTATCTATATAGATTAGTAATCTTAGAGAAGGAAGAGATCTCTCCTCTCGAGAGGAACCCTCTCTTATAGAAGAATCTCCCCTCTCTTCGACTCT
>JAHESH010000256.1:0-30362 GCA_020826765.1 Teratosphaeria viscida
TATGCTAGAGATCGAAACTAGGCTAGTATCTACTATATAGCGAGCTTACGCTATTACTAATTCCTAAAGATATTTAGGAGGAGATTAGTTTAGACTTTATAACTAGTCTACCTCTAGTAAAGTCTAACGGTACTATATATAATATAATACTAGTAATTATAGATAGGATATCTAAGATAGCAATCTATATTACTATATAGAATACTTAGGATATAGAATAGTTTACTAATACATTTATTGAGAATATCGCGACGAAGTTTAGCTTTCTAAAAGGAATTGTTAGCGACTATAGCTCGCTATTTACTTCTAAGCTCTAGACCGAGATCTGCTTCTATTATTAGATAGAGCGTAGGCTTAGTACTATATACTACCTTTAGATGGATAGCTAGATAGAGCGTTAAAATTAGACTCTAGAAATATTCTTATAATACTTTATAAATAATAACTAGGATAATTAGCTTTAGTTATTACTATTCGCAGAGTTTGCGTATAATAATATGCTTTACTCTAGTACTAGTACGAGCCTGTTTAAATTAGTACTTAGTAAGTATCTAAGATAGGCTATATATAAGAATATATATTATAAGAGAGAGGCGCTAGCTATATCTTTAAGGGTAGAGATAATACGTAAGTCTTAAGAACTTATAGTAGAGCACCTCTATAAAGCCTAAGAGTAGTAGTATAAGTAGTATAATAAGAAGCATCTTCTATTAACGTTTTGGCTAGGAGATCTTATTCTCCTTAGCTCTAAGAACCTAAAGCTATTATAGCTAAGCTAGAAGATATCTACTAAGTTTATTAGTCCGTTTATAGTTAAGAAACCTATAGGGCGATAAGCCTACCGCCTTTGCCTTCTAGTCTTATACTAAATCTACGACGTATTCTATATATCGCTCCTTAAACCCTTCGAGAAGCGTAATAGCAAACCTTTAACGAATGTCGCTAAACCTAAGATTATACCTAATAGCGAAGAGCTATAGGAGGTCGAGAAAATCTTAGATAAGTGCGTAAGGAAAGGCAAAAGAGAATACCTATTATAATAAAAGAATTATAATAAGTAGAATAATATATAGTAAAGCGCGGAGGACTTCGAGAAGATAGATAAGCTTTTAAAGGAATAGTAGGAATCCTCGTCGAACTATAGGTAGATAAGGACAAGAAAGAGTAGTAAGTAATATTAAAATAACGCTTTTTATTCTCCTCTACCTTAATTCTAAAGAAAACCTAATACTATACTAATATATAAAGGTAGGCGTATTAGTCTATTACTAGTAAGGTAAGCTACTAACTATAGGCAGACTATTATTACCTTAATGCCTTATATACCTCGCTCTTAATAATCTGTCCTTAAATACTAAAACTAAAGTACCGCGCTACTAATATAGTAGTAGCGGCACCTACTACTATAGTAGTAGCGAAGGCTATAGTAGTTTATAGCGTACTAAGAACCTATACTAGACTAGTAGTAGAGATATTAGCTAGCGTAGCTATCTATAGATCTGTAGTTATAATAGTTACTATAGGCGGACCGAAGGAAGTCTAGAATAAGGGGGCTAGGTTAGTTATAGTAGGAGTCGTATTAAGCGAGCGCTTATAGTACTTACGGAGGTAGTAAGTACTAATAGGAGTTATTAATATATTAGTAGTCTAACCTCTAGGGATCTTAACCTCTTCTAGCCTATAGGCTAATATAGGCTATATATCGAATATACCTACTATCTTAGATAAAGGTAAGACGTTATCCTATACTAGATCGAGGATTATTATAGTATACTTCTTATCCTTCTTAGATAACTTGTATAAAGAGTTATATATAAAGTTATTATTACTAGTAGGAATACTAGACTACTTATCGCTAGATATCTCGATAATAGCCTTCTTAGTAAGAGTATAGGACTTCCTTAGTAGTATATTATTACTATCTATTATCTATTTTAAGATCCTCTTAGCCTTACTACTAGATAGGTTACGGACCTAGTCTAGGGTATAGCCCTCTCTAAATAGCGTCTTAGCTTAGCTAGACCGCTAATAGATATAATAGTTAGAGTAGAGAGTATAGTTAGGTAAGAGACTACGCTCCTAGCGTCCGCGGCTCTTAGATAGTATATTATTAATATATATAGTCTTCTTAGTCTTATTAGCGCTAGCGACCTTAGTTAGCTTATAGGTAGCTACTCTAAAGTAGTCGATAAGGTTAATACGCTCCGCCTCTATATTAGGATTAGTAGAGTTATTACTATTATATATACGCGGCTCCTCGTCGGTATTAAGTATAATAGGGCTATACTTTTAGCTACTACTAGAGTAATAGTATAGATAGTAATAGGGGCTACTTAAGATCCTTATATAGGATAAGGGACTAGAAGGAGTATTAGCTACTAATAGAGCGTATCTATAAGAGATAGTAGATTAGATGTCGCCTATATCCTATAATAGACTATTAGCGAAAGAAGTATATATTATACTATAGGTAGTCTACTTATAGCTATATTGCCTATTATCTATAATGTTCTAGAGGTTGTCTCTATATTAGTACTCTACTTATAGCGCCTCTCCTTATTCTTAATATAACGGAACTCTTTATTAGTACGTAGGTAGTAATCTAGGTATAGGTAATATTTATCCTTACGCTTAGTATCCTACTTATAAGTAGCTATTACCTAGTTAAGAGTTAGCTACGCCTAGCGAAGTTTAATAATAGCTACTAGTATAACTTCGTTATTACGGACTATATCTATATTACTAATATCTACGCTACGCTACTTATAGAGCTCGATATATAAGATATATATGTTATAGACCTTATTTAGGCGGCCTTAAAGTAGAGGGAAGATCTATAACTATTAGTTACTACCTACAGACTATAAGTAGTTAGGACTACGAGCAGATAACTTATAATCTTATAAAAGCCTTTTTTGCCTTTAGTATAGTAACTATAGGTATAGTCGTCTAGCTTCTTATATAAGTAGCTAATAGCGATACTTTTAGCGTATATTATATAAAAGATATACTAGATAGGGGCATTATTATATAGAGCTTTAGTATAGAATTAGTATGTCTTATTAGCGCTAATATTAGATATACGCGTACTAATAACAGTAGTACTACTACTATAGAAGCCTAGTATTATAGACGGACCGTAGGAGGTTATATAGATAAAGAAGTTAGTTATAGACTATATATAGTTATAGGACTTTAATAAAGAGGAGCGTAGAAGAGATTATTAAGTAGGAGAATTGTTAGCGATTAACTAAAGAGAAGAATTTAATATTAATACTAGCAATTTAGCGCTAAAGCGTTATTATAATAACGCGTACCTACCTATTTAGGCTAGTTACTATAACAGACTTCTACAAAGTTCTATTCTATATTTATACTAGTATATAGAGCGAGATACGCGATATAAGTTATAATACCTTACTATTAGGACGTCGGCTTAGGAAGGGGGCACCTATAAGACTTAGGCTAAGGGGGTCCTTTAGGTCTATACTATAGGCGGTCTATAAGGGGTTAATATATATATATACTACCTACGGTCCGCTAGTAGTTTAGCCGAAGGAAGGGTCTTACTATACTAGAGGCGGTCCGCTAGTAGCCCTAAGAGGTAGTTCTCTACCCCTTACCTCCTATAGACTATAGGTAGTTAAGAAGGAATAAGATTCTCTATCGGACCTACTTCTAGCCGGATAGGAGTCGAAGAGAAGGGGGATTCTTCTATAAGAGAGGGTTCCTCTCGAGAGGAGAGATCTCTTCCTTCTCTAAGATTACTAGTCTATATAGATAGGAGTCTATTATCTCCGCTATAACCTCTACCTTGTTTGTATAGTCCCTATATACGTATAAGGCCTTATTATAATAATTAATTTATTACTTGCTACTTTATTATTAGATATTGTACTTTTACTTTTTACGCTTTATTATATAGTTTCTTTTTATTTAAATTAAACATTACTTTTTTATATAGAGAGATTAGGAATTAAACCTAAGATAATAATATAGAAAATCGTAGTTTTACTAATTAAACTATATCCCCCTAAAAAGCTATATTACCTCTCCCTCTAGTAATATATAAAAAACTTAATATAAAATTCTATCTCGTTTTATACTTAGTTAATTTCCTTAGGAAAACTAGTCTTTTTATCTAGTTAGGAAATTTCCTACCTTAACCTAACTAGGGATCAAACCTAGGATATAGTAATAAAAGTACTATGTCTTAACTACTTGACTATCGGGTTTTCTTCTTTTTTTTTTCTTTTTCAAAAAATGCTATAAGAAAAAAGATAAAAGTTATATAGATATTTACTATTAAAAAAGATAAGATATTATATATTATATCTAAGAAACGACTCTAACGTTTATAATAAGTTGTTAGCGAATCTTAAATTCGCCCTATCTACTAATTCTAGCACTCGGATTTTCCTTTTTTTTATAATATTATTATGTTATAATACCTATTTTTATCTATAATAGTTTCTTTATATACTTTATACTATAAATATTATAAAATAAAATCTTACTTATTATCTAATTTATAATACTAATACTAAAAGATTATAATATAATAGAAGTATTACTAATTGTTATTAAATAGTATCACATATAGTATAGAAGAGACTATTTGTTATTTAATTAAGCTACATAAAATAAATAAAAAAGGCTACAGTCTACTATAGATTAGTTTGGTTTTAGACCTCTATTACTAAGTTATATTTACTCTTATCTTAAAGAAATTAATTAGATAAGGCTAGAGTAATTCGAATACTTATCTAAGCTATTATAAGTAGCTTAGTCTACTAATTAAGCTATAGCCTTTATTTATAGATTATAAGCCTATTATGTTACTATTACATTTATCTGCATTTTTCTTATCTATAATATTACTAGTCTATATTATCTTATTATATATTAATATTTACTTATCTTGCTTTCTATCCTAGCTAAAACTATTATTCTTACTATCCTAGCTTAATCTATTATTCTTACTATCCTAGCTTAAACTATTATTCTTACTATCCTAGCTTGAACTATTATTCTTATTATCCTAGTTTGAACTATTATTTATCCTATGCTAGTTTAAACTATTATTTATACTATCCTAGTTTAAACTATTATTAATACTATCCTAGTTTAGATTTTTATTCCTACTACTATAACCTTTATTAACTAGCTCCTCGATATACTTATAAGTTGTTACGGTTTCCTATACTACTATAATATCTAAAGGCTCTAGCTTAGAACCTTCTATAATAGTACTACCATCTAAATTACTATTATTATTATTATCGTTCGAGTTACTCTCTTTATTATAATCGTTCGAGTTACTCTCTTTATTATTATTGTTCGATTTACTCTTATTATTATCGTTCGAGTTAGAGCTATTATTTGAAGGAGGAGTAGAACTACTATTATTATAATTTGAGTTAGAACTCTTAGTTAAAAGATAAATTATTACTTGAAGATAAATTATTAATTAAAGATAAATTGTTACTTCAAGATAAATTATTATTTAAGTTAGAACTATTACTTAAAGATAAGTTATTACTTAAAGATAAATTATTACCTGATTTATTACTAGATTTAGTTTCTAATAAAAAACCTATTAATTACTTAACTATAGACTTAAAAAAAATAAACTTTATATACTACATTATTTGTAAATCTATATAATGTCCTAAGTACAGACTAATAAAAAATATCTACTACTCCCTAAGCTATTATAAAAACTTTTCTAGCGAAACAGATTCTATAATAATAGGTATAGGTATCGAACTATATAAAATACTATAGATCTTAGAGTATTAACTAAAAAAAGAACCTTCTCTATTAACTAATACTAATATCTAGTTAAGTCTACTAGAATATACATTATATTTTCTACCTAATAAAGGTTAAGTATAAGAATATATAATATTACCTAATAATATAATAAATCTAATATAAGTTAACTCTAGTAAGATTAGTCTATTATCTACTTCTAGTATTCCTAATATACTATCTTCTAAATCTAACTCGGGTATAAGATATAAATTAAGTTCTAATTCTTCGTTATTATTACTAAGAAAATTAGGGTATTAGTAACTTTAGTATTATTAGTAACCTTTAATCAATACTATTAAAGATAGGGCTATTACTTCGTCTATTAAGTATAATAGTTTAAATAAAGGAAACTATTAAATTGAGATCTAATACTCTTATAGGCAATAGATTTATATATATAGAAGTAGCTATAGAAGGAATATATTATATTAGGAAATAATATATATAAGTATAGACAAAGTAGTAAATATATATTATATCTAAGAGAAGAGGAAACTTCTCTTCTCTCCTCCTTTTAAATACTCCTATTAGAGCTAAGCTTATAGGGTCTTAGTTAGAGGACTAGAGAGTTATATTCTATTATAACTCTCTTTACTCTAACTTAGGTAGGAAGGTATAAGACTACTCTTTACTCTTTTTTAATACTCCTACTTAGGTATATACTATCTATAGCTCCTACTAACCTTAAGCAACTCCTACTAGCTTCTAACCCTAGTAGGAACGTATGTAATAAGCTATCGATATAGAGGTATATAGTAGCGTATAGAGCCTTATTCTCTAAGGATAGAGTAAGGTCTAGAAACTAATTATTATCTTCGTTTAGTTATAAAGCAAAGTATATAATATATATATACGTACGTTATATATAGCTTAGCTTCCCTAGCCTAGCTATCTAGCCTATAGCTCGACTATCTAGTATTATTTGCCTCCTTCCTCTATAAGGATCGTCTCGATACTTAGACTATCCCTTATCTACGCGGAGTAAGCGTTACCTCTTTATAGTCTGCTCTAGAAGTAGCTAGTCTCTTCTCCGAACCTCCTTCTATAATAGGGCTATACTATAAATTATATCTTAGTTATATTCTACGTAATATAACTCCTTTATTTTATTATATAGCGTATACTATAAATACGCTCGCTACCTCTACTTAGTTCTAGTATAGTTTACTTATAATAACTAGGAGCTCTTACCTATAAGAAGCTTTTATAGTATATACTATATATAAGTATAAAGTTTGCTCTATATATACTATACTCCTAACGTTTCTTCTATATTAAATTATTAATAATATGCCTCCTAGAAGTTCTAAGCGCGCTACTAGTACTCTACTAGCTACTCCTAGTAAGCCTATATATGCTCTACCTATACTAAATATACCTTCTAGCTATTACGCCTATAGCGAGAAGCTCCTAATCGATAATTATAAGCGTTACGCCTAGTATATTAGCTTTAAGCGTAAGTACTACCTATTCTAAATATACGAAGACGCGTAGCTAACTCTACCTCTAGAATACTAGCTATATAATATATATTTTAAGTTAGGATAGTAGTAGCGTTTTAACTAGTATATATATTTGTATACTATAGATATATACTTCTTCTACTTAGCGTAACTACTAATTAGGCTTATAGCTATAGTAAGAATAACTATACCTACATTCTAATAAACTAGGCTATAGTAGTAGAGTATAATATTATACTCTATATATATACTAAGGCTAAGTATATTAGGCGCGATACTAATACCTTAGAGGCTAACTATAAGGCTACCTAGTAGAACTTTCTAGATACTACGACGTACTAGCGTAAGCTACTTAAGATATATCTCTCGCCTACCTATTACCTACTTTAGGTATAATCTCTAGGTACTAACTATCTATAGAGGCTATAGCGTAATTATAACTCTATCTCTTAGCGCTATCTAGCTATCGTAGCTAAGAGTAAGCGTACTACTAGCGCTATATAAGTAGGTAGTAACGCCTAAGCTATTACTACTATAGTATAGAATACCTAGGCCCTAGTTAGCTTCTTCGAACTTAGCTACGCTATAAGTATTTAGGCCTATTACTTACTTACTATATACTAACCTCCTACTAGTTCCTTAAGACTTATATGCCTACTACTAACCTTAGTTATACTAACGCTACTATAAGTAGGCTCTAGGCCCGCCTTAATAATAAGATAGAAGTAAGCTTATTCTATAAGTATCCTCTACTAGGTCGTTATATACTAACCTCTTACTAGGAGCGTAAGGGCCTTATAGGCCTTCTAGGTCCTAAGGAGAATAATAAGGATAATAAGGAGATAGATAAGATAGAAGGAGTAGAAGGTAATAATAAGTAGCTCTACTTTAGGCGTTCTTAAGGGATAAGTAGCTCTAGCTACTAGTATACTTAGCTTCTACGCCCTGCCTAGGGCTATAGTATAGGTAGCCTATAATATAGTTTTCTCTCTAGGTTTACTTCTTCTATTTCCTTTTATCTAAGCTCCTCTTACTCTTCTCCTATACTAAGTATACTTTAATTAAGTCCTTTAAACTCTTATAGTCTACCTTATTAATCTAGAGGTTATAGCCTTCTAGCTACTCCTTCTATTATACTAGGTACTAGTATATACTACTATATACTCTAGTACCCCTAATAGCCTTAACCTTATACTCGCTATCTTCTTCTATAAGGGGTATAAGGTACGTAGCTTCCTCGCCTACTTAGCTATTCTATAGCTCTAGTAGCGAGATATAGAAGATATTATAGATCTAGTACTAGGTAGGTAGTACTAAGTAGTAAGCCTAGTTACTTATAACAAACTAGGCTATTAATTTCTTCTTTAGTACTAGTAGCTATAAGTTCTTAGTTAATAGTAGTACTATATTACTTATAGAATATACCTAGTACTTATACTATATATTATAGTACTCTACTCGCTAGTTTACTACCTATTACTAATTCTCTTTTATCTTTTTAGTTACGTCGCATAACTACTATATATACTCTATAGTAGCTAGTACTCTCCCCTCTATAGACTTATCCTAAGGCGCTAGTATTAGAGAAGGTTAGAAGCCTAGTACTACCTAGAAGGGTAATATACTAGTAGTAGTATTATTATATACGTTACTTATATACTCTGCCTATAGTAATAGCTCTACCTAGTTATCCTACTACTTATTATAGTAATACTAGAGGTACTATTCTAGGGTCTAATTCGCCTACTCTATCTAGCTATCTATTTATAGGTAGAACGCTATACTTAGCTTATACTTTAGCTACGCCTTATATATAAAGTCGCTCTAGTACTAGCTAGTAAAAACGCTACTTTAATCTAAGACTATACCTTTAGATATACTAAAATAACATACGACTTCGCGTATTAAAATATTCGCTAGCTCTATACTAGTATATATCTTATTAGTTAGGACAAAGATTACTATCTTAGAGAACCTATCGATAATTACTAAGATAGTATTATATATATATCTAAGGAGCTTACTTAGAAGTAGGTCTATAATAAAGTCTATTATAATTTCTTACTATAGCCTATTAGGTAATAGTAGAGCCTACGCCTCGCTATATCTTCGATAGCGTCTATTCTTTATTATCTAGTATATATAGTAGGTTCGAACGTAGCTATTAACTTCTTTTACTATCTCTAGCTACTAATACTTTCTTACTAGTAAGGCGAGAGTATAGTCTCTCTTAAAGTAGCTAGCTAATAGGTTATCGTAGTATAAGCGTAGTAGCTACGCCTTTAATACTTTATCGCTTAGGACCTAAATACGACTCTCTTTATACTAGACGCTATACTTAAATTCCTAGTCCTCGCTAGTACTCCTAGAGCGCGCTAAAGCTACTTATAGCTTATATAGTAAGGTCTCTAGATTATCTAAGACGCCGCCTATTAGAGTCTCCTCCTAGGTTACTACTTTATAAATAAAGGCTAGTAGCGTCGCTATAGGTTTACTCTCTTTAGGCTAGAGTAGGAGCTCTATACTCCTAGCCTACTATACGTATATAACCTAGATATAGTCTATAGTAGAGTTATCGGTCTATCTACCCTCTTATTCCTAGAATAATAGCTTGTTCCTTAGAGTTAGGAGGAGCGTGTTCGCTACTTATATAGTAGGTATATAGTCTATATAGCGAGAAGGTCTATTAGCGGGGTTATTAGTCCTCTTATTATATTTAATAGCGAAATCGAATCTCGATAAATATATAGTCTACTAAGCCTAGTAGCTATTTAGCTACTTTATACCTATAAACCTATAGAGGTTATTATAGTCGGATAGTATATAAATTACCTATAGCGCGCCTTTAAGATAGTAGCGCTACGTCTTATCTTAAAGGCGCGCTACGTCTTAAAGTACTCGACAATTACTAGTAGGCCCTAATTATAGGTCTTATAGTACTATTCTACTAGAGTAAGCTTCTAAGAATAGAAGGCGATAGAGTGCTAGTAAGTAGTACCCTCGCCTTTAAAGAGCTAGAAGAGGATACTACCTATAGCGAACCTAGAAGTATCTATCTCTATCTTAATTAGGAGCTTTAGGTTATAATACTATAGGATTAGAGTAGTAGTAAAGGCTACTATAAGTATATAAAATATAGTATCTTTAGGTTCTCTCTATAGGAACAAGCTACTCTTCCCTTTAGTTATTATAGTAAGCGATGCCGCTATCCTCGAGTAGTTCTTAATAAACCGCCTATAGAAGTTAGTAAAACTAAGAAAACTCTAGACTTCCTTAAGGGTCTTAGGTACTAGCTACTCCCTTACTACGCTAAGCTTACTCTTATCTATCGACATACTTAAAAACTCGAGTTAGTAAGTATAGAACTTATATTTCTTCTAGCTAGTATAAAGGGCGTATTTCTATAGCTACTCTAATACTAGGCGTAAGTACTAGGTATACTCTTTATATAAGTTACTATAGATTAGAATATTATCTAGATATACTATATAGTAGATATTAATAAGGCCTATAAGAGCTTAGTTAATATACGCCTAAAAAGTCGTAGGAGCGTTAGTTAGCCTAAAAAGTATTACTAAGTACTCGAAATAGCTATAGCGCGTATAGAATATAGTCTTCTAGTAGTTGTCCTCCTTAATTAGGATCCTATAGTATATATCCTTAAGGTCTAACTTAGAGAACTATATTATCTACCTAAGCTACGCTAGCGTCTCGTTTATAAGAAGTAAGAGGTATTAGTCCTTAATCGAGATCTTGTTTAGCTCTTAGTAGTCTATATATAACTATATAGTATTATCCTTCTTAGAGACAAATAGAATAGGAGTACCTACCTCGCTAGTACTATACTAGATCTAGCTATTCTAGAGGGCCTAGTCGAGATACTTCTAAAGTAACTTAAGCTCCGCTCCTAAACTATATAGAAGGCGAAAAGATAGCTTCTTACTATCTTATAATAGAATAGTATACTCTACGCTATTAACGCGCTTAAGCTTAGCTATATCCTTTTTATTAGTAAATATATTAACGAAGTCCTTAATCTTATTAGGGAGGGATACTAGTCCTACTATCGTACTAGTAGCGACTACGAATACGTAAGATTTAGTCTTTAGTAACTAATAAAAACGCCTAGCGCTAAGTATATATATTATAGGCGAAACGCTACTATAACACTACTTATTTATGTCGCTATATATAATAATAGCTTACTAGCGCCTCTAAGGCCGCCCTAGTAAAACTAGCGCTCTAGGTATCTCTAAGACGAAGAATATACTCTATGTATGCTTCTTATATCTAGTACTATCTATTAGTCGGATCTTAAGCTAATATGCGCTATAATAATAGCCTCTCTTCCTCTAGAACGAATCTATAGTAGGAAGAGGTATGTTTACAACTTACTTAAGCCTATACTATAAGACGTAAGCTTAAGATATAACGTTAATATCTATATAGTTATTAAGTAATATATCTGTCTTAACTTCGTCTCTTTCTATAATAACAACTATACTATATAGGCGCTTTATAGATACTAGGGCTACGTCTAGACCTAGAGTAGATTTACTTATAGTCGAGGCTATAGAAGGGCTCCTCGACTAATATCTAGCTCTTACCTAATATACTACTACCTGCCTCTTATATAGAGAGTAGGCTTAGATATAGCGTTAGGCCTTTATAGGCTCTACTATCTCTACTTTATAAGTAGAGGCTATTATCTCCTTCTTTAGTATATAATAATCCTACGCCTAATAGCTAGATTTATAATAGTTATAATAGTTATTATTCTTATTAGCTACTCTACTACTACTCTTTATAGGTAGAAGTAGTAGTCGCTTCTAGGAATCTCCTCTAGACTTCTTACTATTACTCTTATTAGGCTTCTTATAGTCCTATTAGTTATAAGGTTTACTAGTAGTATACTTATATATTATACGCGAGCTTCTTACTCCTACTTACTTAATCTAGGTTACTAAGGAAATTAATTTGTCCTAGGTCTTTAGCGCTTAGTAGTAGACTATAATAGCCTTGCCTAGGAAGTTACGTAGCTTTATAAGTAAGTATTATATATATTACGTAGGTATATAGGGTTCTATTTATTCTTCTAGCGTAGCTAAATATATAGTAAAGGACGAGGTACTCTACTTCTCGCCCTACTTAGCGCTCTTATACTATTAGGTAATAGTAAGCCTATAATAAGTAGGATCTTCGACTACGTCTACTATCTCCTAGTAAAACATCTCCTAGATATAGTCTAGCGCTAGATTCGAGACCTTATACTTATTATACTAGGTCTCTAAGGTATCCTCTTTAAGGAATATACTCGCGTATATAATCCGCGTATACGTATTACTATAGGCCTAGCCTAATAATACGAATACTCTTTCTAAATAGTAGATAAAGGTTCTTACTTCCTTTAGTATTTTACTAGAGAACTTCGATAGAGGTTCGAGGTATAGGCTACCTAAGCTATATATAGGTATTATAGGCGGGTTAGTAGACTACGTAGATAATATTATTATAGCCTCTATAGCCTAGAAACCTACTACTTATAGGCGCTTATAGCGCGCTATATCTACTTAGAGAGTATAGAGGCGTTACTCCTTATTTAGTACTACCTACTCTTTCTCGAGACGAGCTATCTCCTTATCGACTATCTCCTCCTCTTCGAGCTAATTATCGGCTGCCTTAGTATTATATTAGCGCTAGGTATAAGTAGGCGTAGAGCTAGGTTACCTAAGAGGAGGAATACTAGTTATTATAAGTACTCTATAGGCTATAACTAGGGTAGAGCGATTAGAATTAAGGACGTATATAATAAGCTAGTAATATAGAGGTATATAGTAGCATATAGAGCCTTATTCTCTAAGGATAGAGTAAGGTCTAGAAACTAATTACTACTTTCGTTTACTTATAAAGCGAAGTATATAATATACGTATATATACGTTACGTATAGCTTAGCTTACCTAGCTCGGCTATCTAGCCTATAGCTTAACTATCTAGTATTACCTAGTCTAGAGTCCTCTAGATATAACTTGCTCCTTTATCCTTATATAAGAAGGTTATAAGTTAGAATATATTTGTCCTCTAATTATATTATACCTCTTTATTATTATAATAGAGAATTATAAATTAGAGTATATTTGCCTCTAGTATATAAATAAAGTCGTAAGTTAGAGTATACTTACTCTTTATATATACTAGTTTGTTTATTTGTCTATATAAATACTTTTTTTCCCTATATATTAGTTTATCTACTAGCTTATATAAATGCCTTATCTCTATAGGTAGGTCTACCTCTCTATATAGTCGTCTATCTACCCTTTCTTCCTTAATATACTTCTTTAGTTATTACCTCTCTAATATTTAACACTTCTCTAATATCCTAGTATAGTATAATAGTAAGGTATTCTACTAATTCTATTAAATAACGCTTCTCTCGACAAGAAGGTTAGATAGCTCGTAGCTCTAAGCTCTAGCGCTATAAGGTACCTAACTCTTAGTTATACCTAGCTCTAGGTATATATTCGATTCCTCTATAAGGTATACTACGCGAGTTAGTTCTTCTAGGTCCCTTCGGCATTTAAGGATAATATAACCTATTTTTATATTACTTATTTAGGCTTTATATTTCCTAACAATCTAGTTTTATAAGAATATAACCTAAAAATACTAACTAGTATAATACCTATTATAGTAGGTTTTATAATAGCTAGTACTACCTAGACTATAAACTAGATCTAGTATACTACTAAGTTAGGAGGCTAGTATATTAGTCTATACGCTCTTTATTACTCTAACTCTAGAAATCCTTATCTTAAGGATTCTTATACAAACTACTTTAGAAAGAACTAAAAGAAATATTACTTACTCTATACTAGAGTAGTAGACAAGAATTCCTTAGGTTAGAGTAGTACTATAGATTAGAGTAGTCTATTAGGCTAAGCTTAGAGTAGCCTATTAGCCTAAGCTAAGGTAGGTAGCTATAACCTCTAGCCTTATCTTCCTACTTCCTAGCCTATTAACCTAACTCCCTAAGCTCTAACTTATTAGAGCCTAGGTTAGAGTCCTAACCTAGGCTTATAGCGTTAGAAGGATAATGATTGTCGTTAGAGGGATCTAGATTACTACTAGATAGCTCTAGGTAAGTACTAGGAGGGCGAGTACTATAGGTTACTTACTTATCTTATAGATTATTATAATAAGACCTTCTCTAAGCCTAATATAAATTAGGAAGCTAGAGACCTCTTTACTATATAGTTTAATAAGACTCTATAGCTAGATAGGCGCATTCTAGTTAGGACTAAGCCGACGCTATTTACCTAGAGTAATCTTATCTATTATAGGATTCTAGTCTATCTCTTAGAGGCTAAATCTGCCTAGTAGGAATAGAGCGTTCTTAGGAGGCCTTCGACTCTCCTAGATTAGGCGACTAACTATAAGTTAACCTAGATAAATAAGAGAATTAAGGCTCTAACCTATTAGTACCTTACTAATAAGGTATTCCTCCTCTAGCCCTACTAGCGTGCCTTAATTTCGCCTATAATTATAGAAGAGTCTCTATTAAGTAAGAGGTCTGTTACTCTACTAAGACAAGCTCTAGTCTCTATTCCTAATATAGAATAAACCTTAGTTAGAGATATCCGAGCTCTAACGTTTCTAGTTAGAAGCGTTAGAGTACTAGAATTGCTAGTTAAAGGTATTAGTTACTTAGAGAGGCCTAGGAGGAAAGATAGGAGTAGGAGATTCTAGTAAC
Source organism: Teratosphaeria viscida (assembly GCA_020826765.1). Classification (NCBI taxonomy): domain Eukaryota; kingdom Fungi; phylum Ascomycota; class Dothideomycetes; order Mycosphaerellales; family Teratosphaeriaceae; genus Teratosphaeria; species Teratosphaeria viscida. The sequence continues at coordinate 15,029 of JAHESH010000256.1, forward strand.
TCTTTCTCCTCTAACTCGTTATTAACCTTCTAGGCTAGATGTCTCTATAACTAGTATAAGTCTAATCTTCTTACGTAGGAGTCTAAGAGGTTAGCCTATTAAGAGTATATAAGGTAGTATCTATTTATCCCCTACTCTAGACGACTATAATATTCTATTTCCTACTAATTACTCGCCTTCTAAATATTAGCTATCTTCTAATTTCGGCCTAGGCGCCTTTAGGGCTAAGTAGTACTTAGGTATCTTTTGTTAGAGTCTATATCCTACTTATCTAAGCTCTTATATTATTATATAGAGACCTCCTAAGAATCTACTCTATAGTATTACCGAGGTGGGTAGAGTAAGGGCCTAGTAGGAGTTCTATAATTAGTAATAGTTTTACTAGGAGATTACTAAAACGCCCGATAATAGAATTAGTAGCGAAGTTTCTAGGTAGCCTAGTATAGGTCTATCCTAGGCTAGTCGTTATAGTAGTTAGAGTAGTAGTTAGAGCGCTAGCAAAGTTTCTAAGTAGCCTAATATAAGTCTATCCTAGGCTAGTTGTCGTAGTAGTTAGAGTAGTAGTTAGAGTGCTTATTATAGATCTAGAGTAGGCTACTAGTAATATAAGCATCCTAATAGGGATTTAAGAGTTCCTAGTAATAAATAAGATTACCTAAGGTAGTAGGTTAGTCTAGTAATATATTATAGTACTACTCCCTAGTAGTAGCTATAATTATAGAAATAGAAAGAAAAGTAAAGTAAAAGATTACTTCCCTAGCTAAGGCTACTCTACTATCTTCTCGAATTAGGGCCCTAGTTTTAGTTTTGTTAGGCTGTCGGCAATTATATTAGAGGTCTTAACATAGCTAATAGAGATAGTACCTTTCTTATAGAGGACTCTCTAATAATAGTAGGCTATATTAATATACTTTAACTTCTCGCTAGTATATATATCCTTCGTAAAGGTAATCGCTACTTAGTTATCTCCTCGAAGCTATACTATTAGTAGTCCTATAGCGAACTTTACCTCCTCCTTAATATATAGGCTCTAACTAATATATATTTGTATCTTTATATCCCGAAGGATCTAATAAAGGAACTATAACTACTTTATATACCTCGCTATTACTATATACTCTACCTTTATTATTAGGCCTACTATTAATTCTTACTTCTTACTAGCCTATAATACTAGTCCTCTAGTAAGTATAAATATATTCCCTAGTACCAAGATATAGTCTAACTTATTTATCGCGTAGTTAGAGTTAGAGTACTCTATAAGTATATCTTATACCCTTATATTATATATAATTCTAAGGTCCTTTAACAAGTATATATACCTTCTAAGCTTCTTTAGAGCCTACTAGTAATACTTAGCTAGGTCTAATATATACTAGCTTAGCCTTCTAAGTACGAATAAAATATTAGGTCTAGTTAAGACGCCCTTATATATCTAGCTACTAATAGCTTCTTAGTATTCTTTCTTATCTACTTTAATATTCTTAGGTCCTAATACTCTAATTATATTATAGCTATCTAGAGGAAATTAGGTTAGGGAAGTACCCTCTACTAATATTATAAGCTTATCTAGCACCTTTTCGATATAGTATGTCTAGTCTAAGCGTAAAGTACCTACTTTTTAGTCTCTAATAATCTTAACGTTTAGAAGGTATTTCGCTTCTTCTAGATCCTTAATTTTAAAGAATGTCGTAAACTTCTTCTTTAACTAGTCTATATTCGTTATACTTTCCGCTCCTATTATAATGTTATCTATATATACTAGAACTATTATCTTCTAGGTAGAGTAGACAATAAGGTAGAGATTAGCTTTATTCTAAATCAACCTAATCTTCTCGATCTTTCCTTTATAGAGTTAATACTAGTCTCAGGCTACTTACTTTAGGCTATATAAGCTCTTCTCTAGCTTAAGTATCTCCCCTAGGTTAACTCTAACTCTAGGCGGAGTATATATTAGAATAATCTCTTTTAGGACTAACTCTATAAAAGTATTACTAACGTCGACCTAGTGTAGCTCCTAGTTATTTATATATACTATAGCTATAAAGAGGCAAATAGTATTATATCTAACTATTAGAGCAAATATATCTTTAAAGTCTACCCTAGGTATCTAGCTAAATCCCCTAGTAACGAGTCGAGCTTTAAACTTATTAACGAATCTATTAGTATTATATTTTATATCGAAGACCTATTTCGACGTAATTAGATTAGCTCCTACTAGTACGACTATAGCTCTAAAGGTTAGGTTATCTTCTAACGCTCTAGTTTCTACCTATATAGCTTCTAGCTATAGGTGTCCCTACTTCTTATTAGAGACTACCTACTCGTACGTCTTTAGAATAGGTATCTTCTCTAATAGTTATATTCTAGCTCCTACTACTACTAGGCTACATTCCTCTATATCTGCTATAAACCTAAACTAGCCGTCCTTATACTAATAGAGTCCTTCCTCTACTTTTATACCTAACGTTTTATTATAGATAGTAATAAAGCTATTAATTGTCTCTATAGCCGTCTTTAACTTGTCCTACCTCCCTTCGTCTCTCTAATTACAACTTCTCTTACTAGTTACCTTACTTAACTATCTTAGTAGGCCTCTATTTACTCTAACTTCCTCTAATCTATCTAATACTATCCTTATCCTCTTACCTAGTACTAGAGTAGAGAGTATAGGTAGAGCTACTAGCTCTTACTATAGCTAGACCTACTCTAACTAGCCCTACTCTTTCTCCTATTACTCTAACTTCTTAAGCTTACTATTAGAGTCTAGGTTATATCTCGTAACGCTTATATTAGGTTTTAGTAGCTATAGTAGTTAGATATATATCGCGACCCTATATATTATAGTTAGGCTTAGCGGCGTTAGATTTAGGTTAGGCTTTAGTAGTAGTAATAGGTATATTAGGTTCGGATTAGGCTTTAGTAGGCGCCCGACTAGTTTTTACGTTAGTATAGAACTACTCTAATTCTTTAGAGTAAAGCTAAGTTTGTATAGAACTTAGGCTTAGAGGGTCCTTTAGGTCTATATTATAGGTAGTCTATAAGGGGTTAATATATATATATACTACCTAAGGTCTACTAGTAGTTCGATAGAAGGAAAGATCCTACTATACTATAGGCGGTCTACCTATAGCCCTAAGAGGTAGGCCCCTACCTTCTTACTACCTATAGACTATAGGTAGTCGAAAGGAATTAGATTCTCTATTAGACCTACTTCTAGTATAAAAGGAGCTAGATAGAAGTCTAAGAGAAGAGAGGTTCTTCTATAAGAGAGGGTTCCTCTTAGATAGAAGGATCTCCCTTCCTCCTCTAAGATTACTAATCTATATAGATAGTAGTCTATTATCTCTACTATAACTCTACTTTGTTTATATAGTCTCTATATACGTACGGAGTCTCTTTATAGAGTAATCTAAGTACTTAGGATATAGAATAGTTTGCTAATACGTTTATTAAGAATACTATAACGAAGTTTAGTTTTCTAGAAGAAATTGTTAGCGACTATAGCTCTCTATTTACTTCTAAGCTCTAGACCGAAATCTGCTTCTATTATTAGATAAAGCGCAGACTTAGTACTATATACTACCCTTAGATAGATAGCTAAATAGAGCGCTAAAATCAGACTCTAGAAATATTCCTATAATACTTTACGAACGATAACTAGAATAATTATCTTTAATTATTACTATTCGTAGAGTTTATATATAATAATACGCCTTACTCTAGTACTAGTATAAGCTTATTTAAATTAGTACTTAGTAAGTATCTAAGGTAGGCTATATACGAGGATATATATTATAAAGGGGAGGCGCTAGCTATATCTTCGAGAGCAGAGATAATATATAAGTCTCGAGTACTTATAGTAGACTATCTCTATAAAGCCTAAGAGTAGTAGTATAAGTAATATAATAAGAAGTATCTTCTATTAACATTTCGGCTAGGAGGTCTTATTCTCCTTAGCTCTAAGAACCTACAGCTATTATAGCTAAGCTAGAAGATATCTACTAAGTTTATTAGTCTGTTTGTAATTAAAGAACCTATAGGGCGATAAGCCTACTACCTTCGCCTTCTAGCCTTATACTAAATCTATAACGTATTCTAAATTTTACTCCTTAAACCCTTTAAGAAGCGTAATAGCAAATCTTTAACAAATGTCGCTATATCTAGGATTATACCTAATAGCGAAGAGCTATAGGAGGTTAAAAGAATCTTAGATAAGCGCGTAAGGAAGAGTAAGAGAGATTACCTATTATAATAGAAGAATTATAATAACTAGAATAATATATAGTAAAGGGTAGAGGACTTCGAAGAGATAGATAAGCTTTTAAAGGAATAGTAGGAGTCCTTATCGAACTATAGGTAGATAGGAACAAGAAGGAATAGTAAGTAATATTAAAAAAACGCTTTTTATTCTCCTCTATCTTACTTCTAAAAACCTAATACTATACTAATATAATAAGGTAGGCGTACTAGTCTACTACTAGTAAAGTAAGCTACTAACTAGGCGGACTACTACTACCTCGACGCCTTATATATCTTGCTCTTAACGCTCTCTACCCTTATAGGCTAAATCTAAAGTAGTAGTAAAGGCTATAGTAGTTTATAGCGTACTAGGGACCTATACTAGACTAGGGGTAGTATTATTAGCTAGCGTAGCTATCTATAAGTCCGCGATTATAGTAGTTACTTGAGGCGGACTAGAGGAGGCCTTAGGCGAGAGTACTAGGTTAGTTATAGTAGAAGTTATGTCGAGGAAGCGCTTATAGCGCTTATAGATATAGTAGGTACTAATAGGAGTTATTAGTATATTAGTAGTCGAACCTCTAGAGATTAGAATATCCTCTAGTCTACGAGCTAATATAGGCTATATATTAAATATACCTATATTCTTAGATAAAGGTAAGACGTTACCCTATACTAGATTAAGGATAGTAATAGCATACCTCTTCTCCTTTATAGAGGACTAGCGCGAAGAGTTATATACGAAGTTATTATCGCTAATAGGGCTAGCTAACTACTTATTATAAGAGATCTTAATAATAGCCTTCTTTTTAGTAGAGGCGTAAGACCTTTTTAGTAGCGTAATATTACTAGCTATTAGCTATATTAAGATCTTCTTCGCCTTACTACTAAATAGGTTATAGATATAGTCTAGAGTATAGCCCTCCTTAAATAGCGTCTTAGCCTAGCTAGACTACTAATAGGTACGATAAGTAGAGCGAGAGGTATAGTCTAGTAAGAGACTATACTCCTAGTAGCTATAGCTCTTAGATAGTATATCGTTAATATATACTACCTTCTTTAGCTTACTACCGCTAGTAATCTTAGTTAGCTTATAGGCGGCTACCTTAAAGTAGTCGATAGAGTTAATATACTCCGCTTTAGTATTAGGTTAGTAAAGTTATCGCTCTTATATATATTTAGCTCGTCGTTAGTATTAAGTATAACTAGGTTATACTTATAGCTACTACTAGAGTAATAGTATAGGTAAGGACGAGAACTACTAGAGATCCTTATATAGGAAAGCTATCTAGAAGAAGTATTAGCTACTAGCGGAGCGTATCTATAAAGAGTAGTAGATTAAATATTACCTATATCCTATAATAGACTATTAGCGAAAGAAGTATATATTATACTATAGGTAGTCTACTTATAGCTATATCGCCTATTATCTATATTATAATAGAAGTTAGTTTAATATCTATACCCTATTTATAGTACCTCTTCTTATTCTTAATATAATTATATTCCTTATTAGTACGTAGGTAGTAATCCGAGTATAAGTAGTATTCGCCTTTACGCTTAATATTCTACTTATAAGTAGCTATTACTTAGTTAAGAGTTAGCTACGCGTAGCGAAGCTTAATAGCAGCCTCTAGTACGACTCTATTAGTATAGACTATATCTATATTACTAATATCGACGCCGCGCTACTTATAGAGCTCTCTATATATAACGTATATATTATAGACCTTATTAAGAAGGCCTTAGAGAGGGAGGAAGATCTATAACTATTAGTTACTACCTATAGACTATAGGTAGTTAAAACTATAAGCAGATAACTTATAATCTTATAAAACCTCTTCTTACTTCTAGTATAGTAGCTATAAGCGTAGTTATCTAGCTTTTTATAGAGGCGGCTAATAGCGACGCTTTTAGTATATATTATATAGAAGATAGAGAGAATAGGTATATTATTTAAGAGGGTTATAGTATAGAAGTAGTATGTCTTATTAGTACTAATATTAGTAGCATACATACTAATAATAGTAGTACTACTACTATAGAAGCCTAGTATTATAAATAGATTGTAGGAGGTTATATAGATAAGGAAGTTAATTATAGACTATACGTAGCTATAGGACTTTAATAAAGAAGAGCGTAGAAGGGAGTATTAAGTAGAAGAATAGTTAGCGATTAACTAAAGAGAAGAATTTAATATTAACGCTAGTAATTTAGCGCTAAAGCGTTACTATAATAACGCGTAACTACCTATTTAGGCTAGTTACTATAGTAGACCTTCTATAAAGTTCTATTCTATATTTATAATAGTATATAGAGCGAGACATATAATATAAGTTATAATATCTTACTATTAGGATATTAGCGTAAGAAGAGGGCGCCTATAAGACTTAGGCTTAGAGGGTCCTCTAGGTCTATACTATAGGCGGTCCGTAAGGAGTTAATATATATATATACTATCTACAGTCTACTAGTAGTTCGATAGAAGGAAGGATCTTACTATACTATAGGCGGTCCGCCTATAGCTCTAAGAGGTAGGCTCCTACCCTCTTACTATCTATAGACTATAGGTAGTCGAAGGGAATTAGATTCTCTATTAGACCCGCTTCTAGTATAAAAGGGGCTAGATAGAAGTCTAAGGGAAGGGAGGTTCTTCTATAAGAGAGAGTTCCTCTTAGAGGGAGGGATCTCCCTTCCTCCTCTAAGATTACTAATTTATATAGATAGTAGTCTATTATCTCTACTATAACTCTACCTTGTTTATATAGTCTCTATATACGTACGAGGTCTCTTTATAATAATAAGATAAAAATAAGCTTATTCTATAAGTATCCTTTACTAGATTATTATATACTAATTTTTTACTAGGAGTATAAGGGCTTTATAGGCCTTCTAGGTCCTAAAGAGAATAATAAGGAGGATAATAAGATAGAGGGAGTAGAAAGTAATAAAGAGTAGCCCTACTCTAGGCGTTCTTAGAGGATAAGTAGCTCTAGCTATAAGTATACTTAGGTCCTACGCCCTACCTAGGGCTATAGTATAAGTAGCCTATAATATAGCTTTCCTTCTAGGCTTACCTCTTCTATTTCCCTTTACCTAAGCCTCTCTTACTCTTCTCTTACGCTAAGTATACTTTAATTAAGTCTTTTTAACTCTTATAGTCTATCTTATTTACCTAGAGATTATAATCTTCTAGCTACTTTTTCTACTATACTAGGTACTAGTATATACTACTATATACTTTAGTACCCTTAATAGCCTTAACCTTATACTTACTATCCTCTTTAGTAAGGAGTATAAGATAGGCTAGCTCCTCGCCTAGTTAGCTATTCTGTAGCTCTAGTAGCAAGATATAGAAGATATTATAGATCTAGTACTAGGTAAGTAATACTAAGTAGTAAGCCTAATTACTAATTATATCGAGTACCTAGAAAGGTCTAATAAACTAGGCTACTAATTTCTTCTTAGATACTAGTAGCTATAGGTTTTTAGTTAATAGTAATACTATATTACCTATAGAGTTTACTTAGCGCTTATACTACGCGTTATAGTACTTTACTTACTAGTTTACTATCTATCGCTAATTCTCTTTTAGCTTTTTAGTTATATCGCGTAACTACTATATATACTCTATAGTAGCTAGTACCTTCCTCTTAGTAGACTTATCCTAAGGCGCAAATATAAGAGAAAGTTAGAAGCCTAGTACTATCTAGAAGGATAATATACTAGTAGTAGTATTATTATATTCGTTACTTATATACTCTGCCTATAGTAATAGCTCTACCTAGTTATTCTACTCCTTATTATAGTAATATTAGAGGTACTATTCTAAGGTCTAGTTCGCCTACTCTATTTAGCTATCTATTTATAGGTAAAATCTATACTTAGCTTATACTTTAGCTATACCTTATATACGAAGTTATTCTAGTACTAGCTAGTAAGAATACTATCTTAATCTAAGAATATATCTTTAGATATACTAAAATAGTATATAACTTCGTATACTAGGATATTCGCTAGCTATACGCTAGTATATATCTTATTAGTTAGAATAAAGATTACTATCTTAGAGAACCTATTAATAATTACTAGGATAGTATTATATATATAGCTAAGGAGCTTACTTAGAAGTAGGTCTATAATAAAGTCTATAGTAATTTCTTACTAAAGCCTATTAGGTAATAATAGAGCCTATACCTCGCTATATTTATAATAGCGTCTATTCTTTATTATCTAGTATATATAGTAGGTTCGGATATAGCTATCGACTTCCTTTACTATCTCTAGCTACTAATACTTTCTTACTAGTAAGGCGAGAGTATAGTCTCTCCTAAAGTAGCTAGCTAATAAGTTATTATAGTATAAGTATAGTAGCTATACTTTTAACGCTTCGTTACTTAGGATCTAAATACGACTCTCCTTATACTAGACGCTATACTTAAATTCCTAGTCCTCGCTAGTACTCCTAGGGCACTCTAAGGCTACTTATAGCTTATATAGTAAGGTCTCTAGGTTATCTAAAACGCTACCTATTAGAGTCTCCTTCTAGGTTACTACTATATAAATAAAGGCTAGTAGCGCTACTATAGGTTAACCTCTCTTAGACTAGAGTAGGAGCTCTATACTCCTAGCCTACTATATATATATATAACCTAAATATAGTCTATAATAGAGTTATTAGTCTACCTACCTTCTTATCCTTAGAATAATAGCTTATTTCTTAGAGTTAGGAGGAGTATATTTATTACTTATATAGTAGGTACATAGTCGATATAGTAAGAAGGTCTATTAGTAGAGTTATTAGTCCTCTTATTATATTTAATAGCGAAATTAAACCTCGATAGGTATATAGCCTACTAAGCCTAGTAGCTATATAATAAGGCCTTATACGTATATAGGGACTATATAAATAAGGTAGAGGTTATAGTAGAGATAATAGACCCCTATCTATATAGATTAGTAATCTTAGAGAGGGAAGAGGTCCCTCCTCTCGAGAGGAACCCTCTCTTATAGAAGAATCTCCTCTCTCTTCGACTCTCGTCTAACTAGAAGTAGGTCCGATAGAGAATCTAATTCCTTCTTAACCGCCTATAGTCCGTAGGAAGTAAGAAGTAGAGAACTACCTCTTAGGGCCGCTAGCAGACTACCTCTAGTATAGCGAGATCCTTCCTTCGGCCGAACTACTAGCGGACTATAGGTAGTATATATATATATTAACCCCTTATAGACCGCCTATAGTATAGACCTAAAGGACCCCCTTAGCCTAAGTCTTATAGTCGCCTCCTTCCTAAGCTAACGTCCTAATAGTAAGGTGTCGTAACTTATATCGCGTATCTCGCTCTATATACTAGTATAAATATAGAATAGAACTTTATAAAAGTCTGTCGTAGTAACTAGCCTAAATAGGTAGGCACGCGTTATTATAGTAACGCTTTTAGCGCCGAATTACTAGTATTAATATTAAATTCTTCTCTTTAGTTAATCGCTAACTATTCTCCTACTTAATAATCTCTTCTAAGCTCCTCTTTATTAAAGTCCTATAACTATATATAGTCTGTAACTAACTTCTTTATCTATATAACCTCCTACGATCCGCCCCTAATACTAGGCTTCTATAGTAGTAGTACCGCCGTTATTAGTACACGTATATCTAATATCGGCGCTAATAAGATATACTAGTTCTATACTAAAGCTCTACGTAATAATACCCCTATCTAGTATATCTTTTATATAATATACGCTAAAAGCGTCGCTATTAGCTACTTATATAAGAAGCTAGACGACTATACCTATAGTTACTATACTAAGGGCAAAAAAGGCTTTTATAAGATTATAAGTTGTCCGCTCGTAGTCCTAACTACTTATAGTCTATAGGTAGTAACTAATAGTTATAGATCTTCCCTCTACTTTAAGGCCGCCTTAATAAGGTCTATAATATATATATCTTATACGTCGAGCTCTATAAGTAGCGTAGCGTAGATATTAGTAATATAGATATAGTTTATAACGATAAAGTCGTACTAGTAGCCGCTATTAAACTTCGCTAGGCGTAGCTAACTCTTAACTAGGTAATAGCTACTTACGAGTAGGATATTAAGTATAAGAGTAAATATTACCTACGCCTAGATCGCCGCCTACGTACTAATAAAGAGTTCCGTCGTATTAAGAATAAGGAGAGGCGCTATAAGTAGGGTACTAATATAGAGACGACCCCTAGAACGTTATAGATAATAGGTAATATAGCTGTAAGTAGACCGCCTATAGTATAATATATGCTTCTTTTACTAATAGTCCGTTATAGGATATAGGCAATATCTAATCTACTACCCCCTATAGACGCGCTCTATTAGTAGCTAATACTCCTTCTAGTCCCTTATCTTATATAAGGATCTCGAATAGCTCCTATTACCGTCCGTACTATTACTTTAGTAGCGGCTAAAAGTATAGCCCTATTATACTTAATACTAATAAGGAGCTACGTATATATAATAGTAATAACTCTACTAATCCTAATATAGAGGCGGAGCGTATTAACCTTATCGACCGCTTTAGGGTAGCTACCTATAAGCTAACTAAGGTTGCTAGCGCTAATAAGACTAAGAAGACCGTACGTATTAATAACATACTATCTAAGAGACGCGGACGCTAGGAGCGTAGCTTCTTACCTAATTGTACCTCTTACTCTAACTATTATATCTATTAGTAGTCTAGCTAAGCTAAGACGCTATTTAGGAAGGGCTATACCCTAGACTAGGTTCGTAACCTATCTAGTAGTAAGGCTAAGAGGATCTTAATATAGATAGTAGGCGGCGATAATATACTACTAGAGAAGTCCCGCGCCTCTACTAAGAAGGCTATTATCGAGATATCTAGCGATAAGTAGTCTACTGTTCCTACTAGTAATAATAACTTTATACGTAACTCTTTATATAAGTTATCTAAGAAGGATAAGAGGTATACTATAATAATCCTCGACCTAGTATAGAATAACGTCTTACCTTTATCTAAGATAGTAGGTATATTCGACGTATAGCCTATATTAGCCTATAGGTTAGAAGAGGTTAAGATCCCTAGAGGTTAGACTACTAACGTATTAATAACTCCTATTAGTACCTGCTACTTCTATAAGTACTATAAGCGCTCTCCTAACGCGATTCCTACTATAACTAACCTAGCCCTCTTGCCCTAAATCTCCTCTAGTCTACTTATAGTAACTACTATAACTATAGACTCGCAGATAGCTACGCTAGCTAATATTACTACTACTAGTCTAGTATAGGTTCCTAGTACGCTATAAACTACTATAGCCTTCGCTACTATTATAGTAGTAGGTACCGCTACTACTATATTAGTAGCGTAGTACTTTAGTTTTAGTATCTAAGGATAGATTATTAAGAGCGAGGTATATAAGGCGTTAAGGTAGTAATAGTCCGCCTATAGTTAATACCTTACCTTACTAGTAGTAGACTAATATGCCTACTACTATATATTAGTATAGTATTAGGTTTTTTAGGATTAATAGAGGAGAATAAAAAGCGTTATTTTAATATTACTTAATACCTTTTCTTGTCCCTATCTATCTATAGTTCGATAAGGATTCCTACTATTCCTTTAAAAGCTTATCTATCTCCTCGAAGTCCTCTACGCTTTACTATATATTATTCTACTTATTGTAATTCTTCTATCGTAATAGGTATTCTCTCTTGCCCTTCTTTACGCGCTTATCTAAGATTTTCTCGACCTCCTATAGCTCTTCGCTATTAGGTACAATCTTAGGTTTAGCGATATTCGTTAAAGGTTTACTATCGCGCTTCTTAAAGAGTTTAAGGAGTAATATATAGAATATATCGTAGATTCGGTACGAGGCTAGAAGGCGAAGGCGGTAGGCTTGTCGCCCTATAGGTTCCTTAATTGTAAACAGACTAATAAACTTAGTAGATATCTTCTAGCTTAGCTATAATAGCTTTAGGTTCTTAGAGCTAAGAAGAATAAGATCTCCTAGCTAAAACGTTAATAGAAGATGCTTTTTATCGTACTACTTACGCTACTACTCTTAGGCTTTATAGAGGTACTCTACTATAAGTTCTCGAGACTTATATATTATCTCTGCCCTTATAGATATAGCTAGCGCCTCCCCCTTATAATATACGTCCTCGTATATAGCCTATCTTAGATACTTACTAAGTACTAATTTAAACGGGCTCGTACTAGTACTAGAGTAAAGCATATTATTATACGCAAACTCTATAAATAGTAATAACTAAAGCTAATTGTCCTAGTTATTATTTATAAAGCATTATAAGAATATTTCTAGAGTCTGATTTTAACGCTCTATCTAGCTATCTATCTAAGAGTAGTATATAGTACTAAGTCTACGCTCTATCTAATAATAGAAGCAGATCTCGGTCTAGAGCTTAGAAGTAAATAGCAAGCTACGGTCGCTAACGATTCCTTTTAGAAAGCTAAACTTCGTCGTAATGTTCTTAATAAACGTATTAGTAAACTATTCTATATCCTAAGTACTCTATGCGGCAATATAGATTGCTATCTTAGACATCCTATCTATAATTACTAGTATCGTATTATATATAGTACCTTTAGACTTTACTAGAAGTAGACTAGTTACGAAGTCTAAACTAATCTCCTCCTAAATATCTTTAGGAATTAGTAATAGCGTAAGCTCGCTATATAGTAGATACTACTCTAGTTTCGATCTCTAGCACACTATGTAGGATTTAATATAGCTCTTTACGTTAGACTCTAATTCGGGCTAGTATAGCGTTCTCTTAATTAGCTACAATATCTTATTAGCTCCGAAATAGCCTACGAGTATAGAGTTATAGAATGTTACTAGGATCTCGTTCTATATTATAGGTTCGTTAGGAACGAAGAGCCTTCTATAAAACTATAATAGATTGTTCTTATTAAAACGCTATAGATTAGCGCGCCTAAGAGTAACTTACCTACGACTAGGTCTAGTTTAGATCTAGGCCGTAAATAGATCCTTCTCTTATAATATTATAATTACCTATATAAACTAAGCGTTAGTATTACCTAAACTAGTTTCGCTTATAAGCAAAATATGTGCTCGAGAGTATAGTATATAGTATAGATAAGTGCTAGTACTAGCGTCTAGGAGGGACGCGTTATATATATTTAGTACTATTAGTAGTTCTTCGCTAGTATCTAAAATCTCTTTAGTAATAGTTCCTAAGCTACTTTCCTTAACTTACGTCGTACCGACTATTACCTCGATAGTATCGCTTACTAGCCTAAGCTTTCGCTAGAGAGTTAGGAGTAATATATTAATAGTATTATTCTCCGTCTAATAATCTAGCTTCCGCGAAGGACTATTAGTAGAGTTAGAGATACCCGACTAGTAGTAGATTTCGAAATCGAATTACTCTAGATAAACTACCTATCTAGCTTATTATAGATTAAGGCGCTAGATTGTCTAGATAGTCTTTAGGTTATTATAGTCTATATATACCTTAACTAGTACTAGTATACTAGCGAAGTACTATTACTAAGTCTTAAAGTAATAGACGATCGCTAGTAGCTCCTAGTCGTACGTCTTCTAGTTCTGCTTATAGTCCTATATCTTTTTAGACGTAAAGGCGATAGGATGCTACTTACTATCTTTAAATAGTTATAATAAGATTCCCGAGACACTAAAGTCTAATAAATCTGTCTCTAGCTTAATCCTCTTAGTTAGATTAAAATAACGAAGAAGCGGTAATTCTTTAAAATGCTTCTTTACCTTCTTAAATAACTCCTAGGCCGCTTTAGTCTAGTTAAAGTCTTGGTTGCCCTTTAATAAGTCGGTTATAGTAGCTATTTTCTTCGTATAACCTTCGACGAACTATTAGTAGAAATTTGCGAAGCTAAGAAATCCTTAGAGCTCCTTAATCGTTATAGGGCGAGGCTAGTCTTAGATTAATACTATCTTATCTAGATCGGCTACTACTTTATCTCTCTTAATAATAAAGCCTAGGAACTTTACTAAGTCGGCGGCGAACTTACACTTCTTTAGATTATAGTATAGGCTCGCCTTCCTAAGGTAGTCTAGCACCTTTCTTACTATAGACTAGTACTCTTCTAGACTATTAGAGTACGTATAGATAAGAATGTTATCTAAATATATAACCTAGATATTATCTAGGAGACCTAAAAGAGTATAGTTAATATACGCTTAGAAGGTTACTAGGGTATTAGTTAAGCTAAAGGGCATAATATAATATTAATAATACCTATACTATATATAGAACGTAGTCTTCTACTTATTACCTTCGCGGATCTAGATATAGTAGTAGGCATCCTTTAGGTCTAGCGAGGTAAAGTACTTTACGCCGACAAGTTAGTCTAGGGTTTCTTTAATAAGAGGGAGTAGATATCTGTCCTTAATAGTAACGTTATTTAAGGCTTAGTAGTCTATATATAAGCGTAGGTTACTATCTACCTTTAGAATAAATAAGAGAGGTGCGCTAGTAGGGCTAATACTATATTTAATCTGCCTAGCTACGAATTCCTTCTTAAGATATTCTCGAAGGACTTCCTACTTATAGGCCGATAGTAGATATAGCGGTCTATAAGGAGGTTCCTTCCTATCTACTAAATTAATAGCATAGTTAGTTACTTAGTAAAAGGGGAGTATACTAGTAGCTTTATTATCGAATAGGTCCTAGTAGGTATATAGCGTATCTAGGATCCTTAGATCGATAGTAGCTTTAGTAATATATACCTTTAACGGACTATTAGTAGTACGCTCGACTCGAATCTAGCTAACGTACTATACTAGCTACTTTTTGTCCCTTTTTAGTATACGCGCTAAGGCTTTAGTAGAAATAAAGTCTATGTCTTCCTTAATATACCTCTATTTCTAAGCATCCTAGCTGTTTAAAATATCGATCGCATAATACTTAAAGGTATAACGGCCTAATAGGACTTCCTAATTAGCTATGTCTATACTATATACGAGGATAGTCTTCTAATAAGCTTGCCCTATATAATTAGTTATTATAAGCTATAACTTATATATACTATAGTACTTCTAGCTTTAGGAGCTTAGCTAGCTAATATCTAGAATCTAGGC
>JAHESH010000257.1:0-29837 GCA_020826765.1 Teratosphaeria viscida
TAAAATAACGAAGAAGTAGTAATTCTTTAAAATACTTCTTTACCTTCTTAAATAACTCCTAGGCCGCTTCGGTCTAGTTAAAGTCTTAGTTACCTTTTAATAAGTCGGTTATAGTAGCTATTTTCTTTGTATAACCTTTAACAAACTATTAGTAGAAGTTTGCGAAGCTAAGGAATCCTTAGAGCTCCTTAATCGTTATAGGGCGAGGCTAGTCTTAAATTATTACTACCTTATCTAGATTAGCTACTACTCTATCTCTTTTAATAATAAAGCCTAGGAACTTTACTAAGTTAGTAGCGAACTTATACTTCTTTAGATTATAGTATAGGCTCGCCTTCTTAAGGTAGTCTAGTATCTTTCTTACTATAGACTAGTACTTCTCTAGACTATTAGAATATATATAGATAAGAATGTTATCTAAATATATAACGCAGATATTATCTAAGAGACCTAAAAGAGTATAGTTAATATACGCTTAGAAGGTTACTAGAGTATTAGTTAAGCTAAAGAGTATAATATAATATTAATAGTATCTATACTATATATAGAATATAGTCTTCTACTTATTACCTTCGCGGATTTAGATATAGTAGTAGGTATCCTTTAGGTCTAGTAAGGTAAAGTACTTTACGCTAATAGGTTAGTCTAGGGTTTCTTTAATAAGAAGGAATAGACATCTATCCTTAATAGTAATATTATTTAAGGCTTAGTAGTCTATATATAAGCGTAGGTTACTATCTACCTTTAGAATAAATAAGAGAGGTACGCTAGTAGAGCTAATACTATATTTAATCTATCTAGCTACGAGTTCTTTCTTAAGATATTCTTAAAGGACTTCCTACTTATAGGCTAATAGTAGATATAGTAGTCTATAAGGAGATTCCTTCCTATCTACTAAATTAATAGTATAGTTAGTTACTTAGTAAGAAGGAAGCATACTAGTAGCTTTGTTATTAAATAGGTCCTAGTAGTTATATAGCGTATCTAGAATTCTTAGATTAATAGTAGCTTAAGTAATATATACCTTTAATAGACTATTAGTAGTATACTCGACTCGAATCTAGCTAACGTACTAAACTAGCTACTTCTTATCCCTCTTTAGTATATATACTAAAGCTTTAGTAGAAATAAAGTCTATATCTTCCTTAATATACCTCTATTTCTAAGTATCCTAGCTATTTAAAATATCGATTATATAATACTTAAGAGTATAACAGCCTAATAGGACTTTCTAATTAGCTATATCTATACTATATATAAGAATAGTCTTCTAATAAGCTTACCCTATATAATTAGTTATTATAAGCTATAACTTATATATATTATAGTACTTCTAGCTTTAGGAGCTTAGCTAGCTAATATCTAGAATCTAGGCTACGACCTTAGGAAGGTTATACTTAACTATAACACGCTAGTCTAATAGTATAACTTGTCTATAGGTATTAAACGTAACTCTTACCTCTAAATTATTAGTAGGTAAGCCGCTTAGAGTATATAAAATATACTAGTCGCGAATAACTTCTTTACTCTTAAGTAGCTAGATAGTATTATTAGTCTTCGAGTATTTTTGCCTAACTACTACTAATCTCCCTATAGTTAGGCTTAAGATTCTTTTAGAATAATAGGAGTCTTATTAGGATTACTACCTAAATTGTTTTTAATCTTAGAGTAGTTAGGCTAGAGGTAGCTCTTCTCGCTATACCTATAGTAACTTACTTTGCTTATATTACGTTTAGGCTTCTTAGATAGATTATTAGCGGTATAATCCTTCGACTTATCCTTACTCTTTACTAAGGAAGCTTTTAGCGTAGGCTTTTTCTCTATAGGCTTCTTAGCTATCTTCTTCTTTAGAATATTCTTTTCTAATCTAGAAGTAAGATCTATAAGCTTATTCTAGATTATAGGAGTAGCATTATAGTTAATAATAGCTTTCTATAGCTTATCTATAAGTTAAGCAAAGTAATAGTATAGGAGCTACTTCTTAGTATACTAAGGATCTATCTAGTTCTTAAGCCCCTCTATATATATAAGGAAGGCTTAGGCTATCTAGTCTAACTTCTACCTATAACCTACGTACTTAATATAGGCTTAAAGGAGTCGATTCTCTAGGCTATCTAAGAGTTAAGCTATAAAGTTCTTAAAGTCCTTCTAGGTAATAGCTTAATATTCTACCTTACTCTTCGACTTCTACTATACCTTCTAATAGTCCTTAGGCGTATCTAAAAGATACTATATAGCCTAGGTTACTTACTAGTAACCTTTATTATAGAGATATAGGGCTTAGAGGAAAGCGATCTTATAATTAAGAATAAAGTCTTCTAACTACTTAAAATTCTTCTTTCTATAATTAGGTAGCTCCTTAATAGTCCGCTTCGCTAAGGAGTATCTACCTATTAGTAGTCTATTAGCGGTCCGCTTCTAGCTATAGTAGTCTTATAACTTAACCTATAGGCAAGTAATATTAGCTTAGAGCTAGAGTTTCTACCTACGATCCTAAAGCGTACGAACCTATCTATAGACTAATTCCTTATTATCTCCTTAATTAAGGCCTCCTATCTCCTCTCCGCCTTCTTATTACTTATTACCTTCTTTAGGCTAACTTTACTAACTAAGTAGTTAGTTGTATACCTACTTGTCTTCTCCCTCGATCTCTTTAATAAATCCCCTCTACCTTAATAGATTAGTAGGACCTTATCCTTCTAGACCTATAGGCGAAGGCTAAGATTAAGTAAGAGGAGCTATTAGAGCTACTACCTTAAAACAGATATAAAGATTACTCTATAATAAGGCCTTATACGTATATAGAGACTATATAAATAAGGTAGAGGTTATAGCGGAGATAATAGACCTCTATCTATATAGATTAGTAATCTTAGAGAAGGAAGAGATCTCTCCTCTTAAGAGGAACCCTCTCTTATAGAAGAATCTCCCCTCTCTTCGACTCCTGTCTAACTAGAAGTAGGTCTAATAGAGAATCTAATTCCTTCTTAACTACCTATAGTCTATAGGAGGTAAGAGGTAGAGAACTACCTCTTAGGGCTACTAGTAGACCGCCTCTAGTATAGTAAGACCCTTCCTTCGGCCGAACTACTAGTAGACTATAGGTAGTATATATATATATTAACCTCTTATAGACCGCCTATAGTATAGACCTAAAGGACCCTCCTAGCCTAAGTCTTATAGCTACCTACCTAAGCTCGGGCTAATAGGCTATTCTAAGCGAGGCCTAATAGACTACTCTAACTTAAAGGAGTACTCTAACCTAAAGGATTCTTGTCTACTAATCTAGTATAGAGTAAGTAGTACTTCTTTTAGTTCTTCCTAAAGTAGTTTGTATAAGAATCCTTAAGATAGAGATTCTTAGAGTTAGAGTAATAAAGAGTATATAGACTAATATACTAGCCTCTTAACTTTATAGTATACTAGACCTAGTTTATAGCCTAGGTAGTACTAGCTATTATAAGACCTACTATAATAGGCATTATACTAGTTAGTATATTTAGGTTATATTCTTATAAGCCTAGATTATTAGAAAATACCTAGCCTAGATAGGTAACGTAAAATTAAGTTATATTACTCTTAAATACTAAAGGGACCTTAGAGAACTAACTAGTATAGTATACCTCGCGGAAGAATCGAATATATACCTAGAGCTAGGTATAACTAAGAGTTAGATATCTTATAGTATTAGAGCTTAGAGTAGCGAGCTACCTAAGCTTCTTATCGAGTAAAGTAATATCTAATAGAATTAGTAGAATACTTTACTATTATACTATACTAAGGTATTAGAAGAGTATAAGAATGTTAGAGAGTAATAACTAAAAAAGTATGTCGAGAAAGAGAAGGAGGGTACGATTTTATATAGAATCGGACCTATCTATAGAGATAAGGCATTTATATACGCTAGTATATAAACCGATATATATAAAAATAAGGCATTTATATAGATAAAGGGACAAGCTAGTATAAGTAAAGAGTAAGTATACTCTAACCTACAACTTTATTTATATACTAGAGATAAACATCCTCTAATTTACAATTCTCTATTATAAAGACAAAGAGTTATCTTCTCTAAGAAGGACAAAGGAGCACATTATATTAAGAAGACTCTAGAGTAGGACTAGAAGCTAGTAGGAGTTACTTAGAGTTAGTAGGGGCTATAGATAGTATATACCTAAGTAGGAGTATTAAAAAAGGGTAGAGAGTAGTCCTATACCTACTTAGCTAAGTTAGAGTAAGGAGAGTTATACTAGAGTATAACTTACAAGTCCTCTAACTAAGTCCTCTATAAGCTTAGTACAAGTAGGAATATTTAGAGGGGAGAGAGAGAAGAGATAGTCTCTCTTCTTAAAGGAAGATAATATATAGTTTACTTTTCTATCTATATAAGAATATAATTCTTTCCTAATATAATATATTCCTCTAATAGCTACTTTCTTATACGTAAATCTATTACTTGCTAGAGTATTAGATCTTAATTTAATAGTAAGTAATATTAAAATAACGCTTTTTATTTCTCCTCTATCTTAACTCTAAAGAAAACCTAATACTATACTAATATATAGAGGTAGGCGTATTTATCTACTACTAGTAAGGTAAGCTACTAACTATAGGCGGACTATTACTACCTTAACGCCTTATACATACTACTCTTAATACTCTCTACTCTTATATACCGAAGCTAAAGTATCGCGCCGCTAATATAGTAGTAGTAGTATCTACTACTATAGTAGTAGCGAAGGCTATAGTAGCTTATAGCGTACTAGAAACCTATACTAGACTAGTAGTAGAAGTATTAGCTAGCGTAGCTATCTATAGGTCCGTAGTTATAGTAGTTACTATAGGTAGACTAAAGGAAGTTTAAGGTAAGAGGGCTAGGTTAGTTATAGTAGGAGTTACGTTAGAAGATCGCTTATAGTACTTATAGAGGCGGTAGGTACTAATAGGAGTTATTAATATATTAGTAGTCTAACCTCTAGAGATCTTAACCTCTTCTAGCCTACAAGCTAATATAGGCTATATATTAAATATACCTACTATCTTAGATAAAGGTAAGATATTACTCTATACTAAGTTAAGAATTATTATAGTATACTTCTTATCCTTCTTAGATAACTTATATAAAGAGTTACGTATAAAGTTATTATTACTAGTAAGGATAGTAGACTACTTATCGCTAGAAATCTCGATAATAGCCTTCTTAGTAAAGGCGTAGGACTTCTTTAATAGCGTATTATTATTACCTACTAGCTATATTAAGATCTTCTTAGCCTTACTACTAGATAGGTTATAGACTTAGTCTAGGGTGTAGCCCTCCTTAAATAGCGTCTTAGCTTAGCTAGACTACTAATAGATATAATAGTTAGAGTAGAGAGTTATAAGACTCGGGCTAAGGGGGTCCTTTAGGTCTATACCGTAGGCAGTCTATAAGGGGTTAATATATATATATACTACCTACGGTCCGCTAGTAGTTCGGCCGAAGGAAGGATCTCGCTATACTAGAGGCGGTCCGCTAGTAGCCCTAAGAGGTAGTTCTCTACCCCCTTACCTCCGACGGACTATAGGCGGTTAAGAAGGAATTAGATTCTCTATTAGACCTGCTTCTAGTTAGACGAGAGTCGAAGAGAGGGGAGATTCTTCTATAAGAGAGGGTTCCTCTCGAGAGGAGAGATCTCTTCCTTCTCTAAGATTACTAATCTATATAGATAGAGGTCTATTATCTCCACTATAACCTCTACCTTGTTTATATAGTCCCTATATACGTATAAGGCCTTATTATAGAGTAATCTTTATACCTATTTTGGGGTAGTAGCTCTAATAGCTCCCCTTACCTAATCTTAGCCTTCGCCTATAGGTCTAGAAGGATAAGGTCCTACTAATCTATTAAGGTAGAGGGGATTTATTAAAGAGATCGAGGGAGAAGATAAGTAGGTACACGACTAACTACTTAGTCGGCAAAGTTAGCCTAAAGAAGGCGATAAGTAATAAGAAGGCGGAGAGGAGATAGGAGGCCTTAATTAAGGAGATAATAAGGAATCGGTCCGCGGATAGGTTCGTACGCTTTAGGATCGTAGGTAGGAACTCTAGCTCTAAGCCGATATTACTCGCCTATAGGTTAAGTTATAGGACTACTATAGCTAGAAGCGGACTGCTAATAGACTACTAATAGGTAGATACTCCTTAGCGAAGCGGACTATTAAGGAACTACCTAATTATAAAGGGAAGAATTTTAAGTAGTTAGAAGACTTTATTCTTAATTATAAGATCGCCTTCCTCTAAGCCCTATACCTCTATAACGAAGGTTACTAGCGGGTAACCTAGGCTATATAGTATCTTTCGGATACGCCTAAGGACTATTAGAAGGTATAGTAGAGGTCGAAGAGCAAGGTAGAACGTAAAGCTATTACCTAGAAGTACTTTTAGAACTTTATAGCTTAACTCTTAGATAGCCTAGAGGATCGACTCCTTTAAGCCTATATTAAGTACGTAGGTTATAGGCAGAAGTCGGACTAGATAGCCCAAGCCTTCCTTACGTATATAGAGGGGCTTAAGAACTAGATAGATCCCTAGTATACTAAGAAGTAGCTCCTATACTATTACTTTGCTTAACTTATAGATAAGCTATAGAAAGCTATTATTAACTATAATGCTACTCCTATAACCTAGGATAAGCTTATAGATCTTGCTTCTAGATTAGAAAAGAATATTCTAAAGAAGAAGACAGCTAAGAAGCCTATAGAGAAGAAGCCTACGCTAAAGGCTTCCTCTATAAAGAGTAAGGAGAAGTTAAAGGATTATACCGCCGATAGTCCGTCTAAGAAGCCTAAACGTAATATAAGCAAAGTAAGTTGCTATAGGTATAGCGAGAAGGGCTACCTCCGGCCTAATTATCCTAAGGCTAAGAACAATTTAGGCGGTAATCCTAACAAGACTCCTATTATTCTAAAAAAATCCTAAACCTAACTATAGGCGGATTAGCGGCGGTTAGGCAAAAACACTTAAAGACTAATAATACTATCCGGCTACTTAAGAGTAAAGAAGTTATTCGCGACTAGTACATTTTATATACTCTAAGCGGCTTACCTACTGACGATTTAGAGGTAAGGGTTACGTTTAATACCTATAGACAAGTTACGCTATTAGACTAGTATATCGTAGTTAAGTACGACCTTCCTAAGGTTATAGCCTAGATTCTAGATATTAGCTAGCTAAGCTCCTAAAGCTAGAAGTACTACGGTATATATAAGTTGTAGCTTATAATAACTAATTATATAGGGCAAGCTCGTCGGAAGACTATCCTTATATATAGTATAGATATAGCTAATTAGGAAGTCCTATTAGGCCGTTATACCCTTAAGCATTATACGATCGATATTTTGAACGGCTAGGATACTTAGAAATAGGGGTATGTTAAGGAAGATATAGACTTTATTTCTACTAAAGCCTTAGCGCGTATGCTAAAGAGGGACAAGAAGCAGCTAGTACGGTACGTTAGCTAGATTTAAGTCGAGCGTACTACTAACAGTCCGTTAAGAGTATATGTTACTAAAGCTACTATCGATCTAAGGATCCTAGATACGCTATATGCCTACTAGGACCTATTCGATAACGAAGCTGCTAGTATACTCCCCTCTTACTAAGTAACTAACTATACTATTAATTTAGTAGATAGGAAGGAACCTCCTTACGGACCGCTATATCTACTATTAGCCTGTAAGTAGGAAGTCCTTTAAGAATATCTTAAGAAGGAACTCGTAGCTAGGCGGATTAAATATAGTATTAGCCCTACTAGCGTACCTCTCTTATTTGTTCTAAAGGTAGATAGTAACCTACGCTTATATATAGACTACCGAGCCTTAAATAACGTTACTATTAAAGATAGATGTCTACTCCTTCTTATTAAAGAAACCCTAGACTAACTTATTAGCGTAAAGTACTTTACCTCGCTAGACCTAAAGGATGCCTACTACCGCATCTAGATCCGCGAAGGTAATAAGTAGAAGACTACGTTCCGTATATAGTATAGGTACTATTAATATTATATTATGCCCTTTAGCTTAACTAATACCCTAGCAACCTTCTAAGCGTATATTAACTATACTCTTTTAGGTCTCCTAGATAACATCTGCGTTATGTATTTAGATAACATTTATATCTATATGTACTCTAATAGTCTAGAGGAGCACTAATCTATAGTAAGAAAGGTGCTAGACCGCCTTAGGAAGGCGAGCCTATACTATAATCTAAAGAAGTGTAAGTTCGCTACTAACTTAGTAAAGTTCCTAGGCTTTATTATTAAGAGAGATAGAGTAGTAGCTAATCTGGATAAGGTAGCGATAATCCGAGACTAGCCGCGCCTAATAATAATTAAGGAGCTCTAAGGATTCCTTAGCTTCGTAAACTTCTACTAATAGTTTGTCGAAGGTTATACGAAGAAAATAGCTACTATAACTAACTTATTAAAGGGTAACTAAGACTTTAACTAGACCGAAGCGGCCTAGAAGTTATTTAAGAAGGTAAAGAAGCATTTTAAAGAATTACCGCTTCTTCGTTATTTTAATCTAACTAAGAGGATCAAGCTAGAGACAGATTTATTAGACTTTAGTATCTTAGGAATCTTATTACAACTATTTAAAGATAGTAAGTAGCATCCTGTCGCCTTTACGTCTAGAAAGATATAGGACTATAAGCAGAACTAGGAGACGTACGACTAGGAGCTACTAGCGATCGTCTACTACTTTAAGACTTAGCGATAGTACTTCGCTAGCGTACTAGTACTAGTCGAGGTATATACGGACTATAACAACCTAAAGACTATCTAGACAATCTAGCGCCTTAATCCGCGATAAGCTAGATAGGCAGTTTATCTAGGATAATTCGATTTCGAAATCTACTACTAGTCGGGTGTCTCTAACCCCGCCGACGGTCCTTCGCGGAGGCTAGATTATTAGATAGAGAATAATGCTATTAATATATTGCTCCTAACTCTCTAGCGAAAGCTTAGGCTAGTAAGCGATACTATTAAGGTAATAGTCGGTACAACGCGAGTTAAGGAAAGTAGCTTAGGAACTATAACTAAAGAGATTTTAGATACTAGCGAAGAACTACTAATAGTACTAAATATACGTAACGTGTCCCTCCTAGACGCTAGTACTAGCACTTATCTATACTACGTACTATGCTCTTAAGTACGTATTCTACTTATAAGCGAAACTAGTTCGGGCGACACTAACGCTAAGTTTGTATAGATAATCGTAATATTATAGAAGAAGGATCTATTTACGGCCTAGATCTAAGCTAGACCTAGCTATAGGCAAGTTACCCTCGGGCGCGCTAATCTATAGCGTTTTAATAAGAACAACCTGTTATAGTTTTATAGAAGGCTCTTCGTTCCTAATAAACCTATAATACGGAACGAGATCTTAGTAACATTCTATAACTCTATGCTCGCAGGCTATTTTAGAGCTAATAAGACATCGTAGCTAATTAAGAGAACGCTATACTAGCCCGAATTAGAGTCTGACGTAAAGAGCTACATCAAATCCTATATAGTGTGCTAGAGATCGAAACTAGGCTAGTATCTACTATATAGCGAGCTTACGCCGTTACTAATTCCTAAAGATATTTAGGAGGAGATTAGTTTAGACTTCGTAACTAGTCTGCCTCTAGTAAAGTCTAAAGGTACTATATACGATATAATACTAGTAATTATAGATAGGATATCTAAGATAGTAATATATATTACTATATAGAGTACTTAGGATATAGAATAGTTTGCTAATATGTTTATTAAGAACATCGCGACGAAGTTTAGCTTTCTAAAAGGAATTATTAGCGACCGTAGCTTGCTATTTACTTCTAAGCTCTAGACTAAGATCTACTTCTATTATTAGATAGAGCGTAGACTTAGTACTATATACTACCTTTAGATAGATAGCTAGATAGAGCGTTAAAATCAGACTCTAGAAACATTCTTATAATACTTTACGAATAATAACTAGGACAATTAGCTTTAGTTATTACTATTCGCGGAGTTTATATATAATAATACGACTTACTCTAGTACTAGTACGAGCCTGTTTAAATTAGTACTCGGCAAGTATCTAAGATAGGCTATATACGAGGACGTATATTATAAGAGGGAGGCGCTAGCTATATCTATAAGGGCGGAGATAATACGTAAGTCTTAAGAACTTATAGTAGAGCACCTCTATAAAGCCTAAGAGTAGTAGCGTAAGTAGTATAATAAAAAGCATCTTCTATTAACGTTTCGGCTAGGAGATCTTGTTCTCCTTAGCTCTAAGAACCTAAAGCTATCGTAGCCGAGCTAGAAGATATCTACTAAGTTTATTAGTCCGTTTGCAGTTAAGGAACCTATAGGGCGATAAGCCTACCGCCTTCGCCTTCTAGTCTTATACCGAATCTACGACGTATTCTATATATCGCTCCTTAAACCCTTTAAAAAGCGCAACGGCGAACCTTTAACGAATATTACTAAACCTAAGATTATACCTAATAGCGAAGAGCTATAGGAGGTCGAGAAAATCTTAGATAAGCGCGTAAGGAAGGGCAAGAGAGAATACCTATTATAATAGAAGAATTATAATAAGTAGAATAACATATAGTAAAGCGCGGAGGACTTTAAGAAGATAGACAAGCTTTTAAAGGAATAGTAGGAATCCTCGTCGAACTATAAGCGGATAGGGATAAGAAAGGGTAGTAAGTAATATTAAAATAACGCTTTTTATTTCTTCTCTATCTTAACTCTAAAGAAAACCTAATACTATGCTAATATATAGAGGTAGGCGTATTAGTCTACTACTAGTAAGGTAAGCTACCGACTATAGGCGGACTAATTACTATCTTAACGCCTTATATACCTCGCTCTTAATAATCTGTCCTTAGATGCCGAAACTAAAGTACTACGCTACTAATATAGTAGTAGCGGCACCTACTACTATAATAGTAGCGAAGGCTATAGTAGTTTATAGCGTGCTAGGAACCTATACTAGACTAGTAGTAGTAGTATTAGCTAGCGTAGCTATCTACAGGTCCGTAGTTATAGCGGTTACTATAGGCGGACTAAAGGAGGTTTAGAGCGAGGGGGCTAGGTTAGTTATAGTAGGGGTCGCGTTAGGGGAGCGCTTATAGTACTTACGAAGGCGGTAGGTACTAATAGGAGTTATTAATATATTAGTAGTCCAACTTCTAGGGATCTTAACCTCTTCTAACCTACGAGCTAATATAGGCTATATATCGAATATACCTACTATCTTAGATAAAGGTAAGATATTATCCTATACTAGGTTAAGGATTATTACAGCATATCTCTTATCCTTCTTAGATAACTTGCGTAAAGAGTTACGTATAAAGTTATTATTACTAGTAGGAATAGTAGGCTACTTATCGCTAGATATCTCGATAATAACCTTCTTAGTAGGGACGCGGGACTTCCTTAGTAGCGTATTATTGCCGCCTACTATCTATATTAAGATCCTCTTAGCCTTACTACTAGACAGGTTATAGACCTAGTCTAAGGTGTAGCCCTCCTTAAATAGCGTCTTAGCTTAGCTAGACCGCTAATAGATATAATAGTTAAAGTAAGGGGTGCAGTTAGATAAGAGGCTACGCTCCTAGCGTCCGCGGCTCTTAGATAGTATGTTATTAATACGTATAGTCTTCTTAGTCTTATTAGCGCTAGCGACCTTAGTTAGCTTATAGGCAGCTACCTTAAAGCAGTCGATAAGGTTAACGCGCTCTGCCTCTATATTAGGATTAGTAGAGTTATAGCTATTATATACACGCGGCTCCTTATTAGTATTAAGTATAATAGAGCTATACTTTCGGCTGCTACTAGAGTAATAGTATAGACGGCGATAGGAGCTACTCGAGATCCTTATACGGGATAAGGGACTAGAAGGAGTATTAGCTACTAATAGAGCGCGTCTATAGGAGATAGTAGACTAGATGTCGCCTATATCCTATAACGGACTATTAGCGAAAGAAGTATACATCCTACTATAGGTAGTCTACTTATAGCTATATCGCCTATTATCTATAACGTTCTAGGAGTCGTCTCTATATCGGTGCCCCGCTCGTAGCGCCTCTCCTTATTCTTAATACGACAGAACTCTTTATTAGTACGTAGGTAGCGATCTAGGCGTAAGTAATATTTACCCTTATACTTAATATCCTACTTATAAGTAGCTATTACCTAGTTAAAGGTTAGCTACGCCTAGCGAAGTTTAATAGCGGCTACTAGTATAATTTCGTCGTTATAGACTGTATCTATATCGCTAATATCTACGCTACGCTACTTATAAAGCTCGACGTATAAGATACGTATATTATAGACCTTATTAAGGCGGCCTTAAAGTAGAGAGAAGATCTATAACTATTAGTTACTACCTACAGACTATAAGCGGTTAGGACTACAAGTAGGCAACTTATAATCTTACAAAAACCTTTTTTGCCCTTAGTATAGTAACTATAGGTATAGTCGTCTAGCTTCTTATATAAACGGCCGATAGCGACGCTTTTAGCGCATATTACATAAAAGATATACTAAATAGGGGCATTATTACGTAGAGCTTTAGTATAGAACTAGTATGTCTTATTAGCGCTAATATTAGATGTACGCGTGCTAATAATAGCGGTACTACTACTATAGAAGCCTAGTATTATAGACAGACCGCAGGAGGTTATATAGGTAAAGAAGTTAGTTATAGACTATATATAGTTATAGGACTTTAATAAAGAGAAGCGTAGAGAGATTATTAAGTAGGAGAATAGTTAGCGATTAACTAAAGAGAAGAATTTGATGTTAACGCTAGCGATTTAGCGCTAAAGCGTTACTATAATAACGCGTGCCTACCTATTTAGGCTAGTTACTACGACAGACTTCTACGAAGTTCTATTCCACATTTATACTAGTATATAGAGCAAGATACGCGACACGAGTTACGACACCTTACTGTCGGGACGTTAGCTTAGGAAGGGGGCGCCTATAAGACTTAGGCTAAGGGGGTCCTTTAGGTCTATACTATAGGCGGTCTATAAAGGGTTAATATATATATATACCCCCTACGGTCCGCTAGTAGTTTGGCCGAAGGAAGGATCTTACTATACTAGAGGCGGTCCGCTAGCGGCCCTAAGGGGTAGTTCTCTACCCCCTTACCTCCGACAGACCGTAGGTAGTTAAGAAGGAATTAGATTCTCTATCGGACCTACTTCCGGTTAGATAAGAGTCGAAAAAAGGGGAGATTCTTCTATAAGAGAGGGTTCCTCTTAAGAGGAGAGATCTCTTCCTTCTCTAAGATTACTAATCTATATAGATAGGGGTCTATTATCTCCGCTACAACCTCTACCTTGTTTGTATAGTCCCTATATACGTACAAGGCCTCATTATAACAATCTAGCGCCTTAATCCGCGATAAGCTAGATAGGTAGTATATCTAGGACAATTCGATTTTAAAATCTACTACTAGTTAGGTATCTCTAACCCTACTAATAGTCCTTCGTAGAGGCTAGATTATTAGATAGAGAATAATACTATTAACATATTACTCCTAACTCTCTAGCGAAAGCTTAGGCTACTAAGCGATAGTATTAAGGTAATAGTCGGTATAACGCGAGTTAAGGAGAGTAGCTTAGGAACTATAACTAAAGAGATTTTAGATACTAGTAAAGAACTACTAACGGTACTAAATATACGTAACGCGTCCCTCCTAGACGCTAGTACTAGTACTTATCTATAATATATACTACGCTCTCGAGTATATATTTTGCCTATAAGCGAAACTAGTTTAGGCGACACTAATACTAAGTTTATATAGATAATTATAGTATTATAGGAGAAGGATCCGTTTATAGCCTAGATCTAAGCTAGACCTAGTTATAAGTAAGTTACCCTTAGGCGCGCTAATCTATAGCGTTTTAATAAGAACAACCTGTTATAGTTTTATAGAAGGCTCTTCGTTCCTAATAAACCTATAATACGGAACGAGATCTTAGTAACATTCTATAACTCTATGCTTACAGGCTATTTTAGAGCTAATAAGACATCGTAGCTAATTAAGAGAACGCTATACTAGCCCGAATTAGAGTCTGACGTAAAGAGCTACATCAAATCCTATATAGTGTGCTAGAGATCGAAACTAGGCTAGTATCTACTATATAGCGAGCTTACGCCGTTACTAATTCCTAAAGATATTTAGGAGGAGATTAGTTTAGACTTCGTAACTAGTCTGCCTCTAGTAAAGTCTAAAGGTACTATATATAATATAATACTAGTAATTATAGATAGGATGTCTAAGATAGTAATATACATTACTATATAGAGTACTTAGGATATAGAATAGTTTACTAATATGTTTATTAAAAACATCGCGATAAGATTTAGCTTTCTAAAAAGAATTATTAGCGACTATAGCTCGCTATTTACTTCTAAGCTCTAGACCGAGATCTACTTCTATTATTAGATAGAGCGTAGGCTTAGTACTATATACTACCTTTAGATAGATAGCTAGATAGAGCGTTAAAATCAGACTCTAGAAACATTCTTATAATACTTTATAAACGATAACTAGGACAATTAGCTTTAGTTATTACTATTCGCGGAGTTTACGTATAATAATACGCCTTACTCTAGTACTAGTACGAGCCCGTTTAAATTAGTACTTAGTAAGTATCTAAGATAGGCTATATATAAGGACGTACATTATAAGGAAGAGGCGCTAGCTATATCCTTAAGGGCGGAGATAATACGTAAGTCTTAGGAACTTATAGTAGAGTACCTCTATAAAGCCTAAGAGTAGTAGCGTAAGTAGTATAATAAGAAGTATCTTCTATTAATATTTCGGCTAGGAGATCTTATTCTCCTTAGCTCTAAGAACCTAAAGCTGTCGTAGCTAGGCTAGAAGATATCTACTAAGTTTATTAGTCTATTTATAGTTAAGGAACCTATAGGGCGATAAGCCTACCGCCTTCGCCTTCTAGTCTTGTACTAAATCTACGGCATATTCTATATATCGCTCTTTAAACTCTTCGAGAAGCGCGATAGCGAACCTTTAATAAATATCGCCGAACCTAAGATCGTACCTAACGGCGAAGAGCTATAGGAGGTCGAGAAAATCTTAAATAAGCGCGTAAGGAAGGGTAAGAGAGAATACCTATTATAATAGAAGAATTGCAATAAGTAGAATAATATATAGTAAAGCGCGGAGGACTTCGAAGAGATAGATAAGCTTTTAAAGGAATAGTAGGAGTCCTCGTCGAACTATAGGCGGATAGAGATAAGAAAGAGTAGTAAGTAATATTAAAATAACGCTTTTTATTTCTCCTCTATCTTAACTCTAAAGAAAACCTAATACTATACTAAAATATAGAGGTAGGCGTATCTATCTACTACTAGTAAGATAAGCTACTAACTATAGGCGGACTATTACTACCTCGACGCCTTATATATCCTACTCTTAATACTCTCTACCCTTATATACCGAAGCCGAAGTACCGCGCCGCTAATATAGTAGTAGTAGTACCTACTACTATAGTAGTAGCGAAGGCTATAGTAGCTTATAGCGTACTAGGAATCTATACTAGACTAGTAGTAGAGGTATTAGCTAGCGTAGCTATCTATAAGTCTATAGTTATAGTAGTTACTATAGGCGGACTAGAGGAGGTTTAGAGCGAGGAGGCTAGGTTAGTTATAGTAGAGGTCGTATTAGGAGAGCGCTTATAGTACTTATAGAGGCGGCGGGTACTAATAGGAGTTATTAATATATTAGTAGTCTAACCTCTAGGAATCTTAACCTCTTCTAACCTACGAGCTAATATAGGCTATATATCGAATATACCTACTATCTTAGATAAAGGTAAGATGTTACTTTATACTAGGTCGAGGATTATTATAGCATACCTCTTATCCTTCTTAAATATCTTATATAAAGAGTTACGTATAAAGTTATTATTACTAGTAGGAACGGCAGACTACTTATCGCTAGATATCTCGATAATAGCCTTCTTAGTAGGGGCGCGGGACTTCCTTAGTAGCGTATTATTGCCGCCTACTAGCTATATTAAGATCTTCTTAGCCTTACTACTAGATAGGTTATAGACCTAGTCTAGGGTGTAGCCCTCCTTAAACGGCATCTTAGCTTAGCTAGACTACTAATAGATATAATAGTTAGAGTAAGGGGTATAGTTAGATAAGAGGCTACGCTCCTAGTATCTATAGCTCTTAGATAGTATATTATTAATACGTATAGTCTTCTTAGTCTTATTAGCGCTAGTAACCTTAGTCGGCCTATAGGTAGCTATCCTAAAGTAGTCGATAAGGTTAATACGCTCCGCCTCTATATTAGGATTAGTAGAGTTATTACTATTATATATATATAGCTCCTTATTAGTATTAAGTATAATAGGGTTATACTTTCGGCCGCTACTAGAGTAATAGTGTAGATAGCGATAGGAACTACTTAAAATCCTTATATAGGAGAGACGACTAGAAGGAGTATTAGCTACTAGTAGGGCGCGTCTATAGGAAGTAGTAGATTAGATATCGCCTATATCCTATAACAGACTATTAGCGAAAGAAGCATATATTATACTATAGGCGGTCTACTTATAGCTATGTCGCCTATTATCTATAATGTTCTAGGGGTCGTCTTAATATCTATGCCCTACTTATAGTATCTCTCCTTATTCTTAATATAGCGGAACTCTTTATTAGTACGTAGGCGGTAATCTAGGCGTAAGTAGTACTCGCCCTTACGCTTAATATCCTACTTATAAGTAGCTATTATCTAGTTAAGAGTTAGCTACATCTAGCGAAGTTTAATAGTAGCTACTAGTACGACTTTATAAAGGAATAAGATTCTCTATCGGACCTACTTCTAGCTAGACGGGAGTCGAAGAGAAGGGGGATTCTTCTATAAGAGAGGGTTCCTCTCGAGAGGAGAGATCTCTTCCTTCTCTAAGATTACTAATCTATATAGATAGGAATCTATTATCTCCGCTATAACCTCTACCTTATTTATATAGTCCCTATATACGTATAAGGCCTTATTATATTATTCTTATTAAAACGCTATAGATTAGCGCGCCTAAGGGTAACTTACTTATAACTAGGTCTAGTTCGGATCTAGGCTATAAATAGATCCTTCTCCTATAATATTATAATTACCTATATAAACTTAGCGTTAGTATCGCCCGAACTAGTTTCGCTTATAAGTAGAATACGTACTTAAAAGCGTAGTACGTAGTATAGATAAGTACTAGTACTAGCGTCTAGGAGGGACGTATTATATGTGTTTAGTACTATTAGTAGTTCTTCGCTAGTATCTAAAATTTCTTTAGTTATAGTTCCTAAGCTACTCTCCTTAACTCGCGTTATACTAACTATTACGTCGATACTATTACTTACTAGCCTAAGCTTTCGCTAGAGAGTTAGGAGTAATATATTAATAGTATTATTCTCTATCTAATAATCTAGCCTCTATAAAGGACTATTAGTAGGATTAGAGCTACCTAACTAGTAGTAGATTTCGAAATCGAATTATCCTAGATATACTACCTATCTAGCTTATTATAGATTAAGGCGCTAGATTGTCTAGATAGTCTTTAGGTTATTATAGTCCGTATATACCTCGACTAGTACTAGTACGCTAGCGAAGTACTATCGCTAAGTCTTAAAGTAATAGATAATCGCTAGTAGCTCCTAGTCGTACGTCTCTTAGTTCTACTTATAGTCTTATATCTTTCTAGACGTAAAGGCGATAGGATGCTACTTACTATCTTTAAATAATTGCGATAAGATCCTAAGATACTAAAGTCTAATAAATCTGTCTCTAGCTTGATCCTTTTAGTCGGATTAAAATAACAAAGAAGTAGTAATTCCTTAAAATACTTCTTTATCTTCTTAAATAACTCCTAGGCCGCTTCGGTCTAGTTAAAGTCTTAGTTGCCCTTTAATAAGTCGGTTATAGTAGCTGTTTTCTTCGTATAACCTTCGACGAACTATTAGTAGAAGTTTGCGAAGCTAACGAATCCTTAGAGCTTCTTAATTATTATTAGGCGAGGCTAGTCTCGGATTATCGCTATCTTATCTAGATCGGCTACTACTCTATCTCTCTTAATAATAAAGCCTAGGAACTTTACTAAATTAGTAGCAAACTTATACTTCTTTAAATTATAGTATAGGCTCGCCTTTCTAAGATAGTCTAGTACTTTCTTTACTATAGCCTAGTACTCCTCTAAACTATTAGAGTACGTATAGATAAGAATGTTATCTAAATATATAATATAGATATTATCTAGGAGACCTAAAAGAGTATAGTTAATATACGCTTAGAAGGTTACTAGAGTATTAGTTAAGCCGAAGGGCATAATATAATATTAATAATACCTATACTACGTACGGAACGTAATCTTCTACTTATTACCTTCGTAGATCTAGATATAGTAGTAGGCATCCTTTAGGTCTAGTAAGGTAAAGTACTTTACGCTAATAAGTTAGTCTAGAGTTTCTTTAATAAGAGGGAGTAGACATCTATCCTTAATAGTAACGTTATTTAAGGCTTAGTAGTCTATATATAAGTATAGGTTACTATCTGCCTTTAGAATAAATAAGAGAGGTACGCTAGTAGGGCTAATACTATATTTAATCCGCCTAGCTATAAGCTCCTTCTTAAGATATTCTTAAAGGACTTCCTACTTATAGGCCGATAGTAGATATAGCGGCCTATAAGGAGATTCCTCCCTATCCTCTAAGTTAATAGTATAGTTAGTTACTCGATAAGAAGGAAGTATACTAGTAGCTTTATTATCGAATAGGTCCTAGTAGGTATATAGTATATCTAGGATCCTTAGATCGATAGTAGCCTTAGTAACGTGTGCCTTTAATAGACTATTAGTAGTATACTTAACTCGAATCTAGCTAACATACTATACTAGCTACTTCTTATCCTTCTTTAGTATACGCGATAAAGCTTTAGTAGAGATAAAGTCTATATCTTCCTTAATATACCCCTATTTCTAAGCATCCTAGCTATTTAAAATATCGATTATATAATACTTAAGGGTATAACAGCCTAATAGGACTTCCTAATTAGCTATATCCGTACTATATATAAGGATAGACTTCCGCCGAGCTTGCTCTATATAATTAGTTATAGTAAGCTATAACTTATATATACCGTAGTACTTCTAGCTTTAGGAGGCTAGCTAGCTAATATCTAGAATCTAGGCTATAGCCTTAGGAAGGTCGTACCTAACTACGATATACTAGTCTAATAGCGTAACTTATCTATAAGTATTAAACGTAACCCTTACCTCTAAATTATTAGTAGGTAAGTCGCTTAGAGTATATAATATATACTAGTCGCGAATAACTTCTTTATTCTCGAGTAGCTAGATAGTGTTATTAGTCTTCGAGTGTTTTTGCCTAGCTACTACTAATCCGCCTATAGCTAGGCTTAAGATTTTTTTAGAATAATAGGAGTCTTATTAGGATTGCCGCCTAAATCGTTCTTAGTCTTAGGATAATTAGGCCGGAGGTAGCTCTTTTCGCTATACCTATAGTAATTTAATTTGCTTACGTCGCGTTTAGCCTTTTTAGATAGACTGTCGATAGTATAATCCTTCGCCTTATCCTTACTCTTCGCTAAGGAAGCCTTTAGCGTAGGCTTCTTCTCTATAGGCTTCTTAGCTATCTTCTTCTTTAGAATATTCTTCTCTAATCTAGAAGTAAGATCTATAAGCTTATCCTAGGTTATAGGAGTGACATTATAGTTAATAATAGCTTTCTATAGCTTATCTATAAGTTAAGTAAAGTAATAGTATAGGAGCTGCTTCTTAGTATACTAGAGATCTATCTAGTTCTTAAGCCCCTCTATATATATAAAGAAGGCTTAGGCTATCTAGTCCGACTTCTACCTATAACCTACGTACTTTATATAGGCTTAAAGGAGTCGATCCTCTAGGCTATCTAAGAGTTAGGCTAAGAAGTTCTTAAAGTACTCCTAGGTAATAGCTTAATATTCTACTTTGCTCTTCGCCTTCTACTATACCCTCTAACAGTCTTTCGGCATATCTAAAAGATACTATATAGCCTAGGTTACCTACTAGAAACCCTCCTTATAGAGGTATAGGGCCTAGAGGAAAGCGATCTTATAATTAATAATAAAGTCTTCTAACTACTTAAAATTCTTCCTCTTATAATTAGGTAGCTCCTTAATAGTCCGCTTCGCTAAGGAGTATCTACCTATTAGTAGTCTATTAGCAGATCGCTTCTAGCTATAGTAGTCCTATAACTTAGCCTATAGACAAGTAATGTCGGCTTAGAGCTAGAGTTCCTACTTACGATCCTAGAGCGAACGAACCTATCTATAGACTAATTCCTTATTATCTCCTTAATTAAAGCCTCCTAGCTCCTCCTCGCCTCCTTATTACTTATTACCTTCTTTAGGCTAACTTTACTAACTAAGTAGTTAGTTATATACCTACTCGTCTTCTCCCTCGATCTCTTTAATAGTCCCTATCTACCTTAACGGACTAGTAGGACCTTATCTTTCTAGACCTATAGGCGAAGGCTAAGATCGAGTAAGGGGGGCTATTAGGGCTACTACCCTAAAACGGGTGTAGAGATTACTCTATAACGAGGCCTTATACGTATATAGGGACTATATAAATAAGGTAGGGTTCTAGTAGAGATAATAGACCCCTATCTATATAGATTAGTAATCTTAGAGAAGGAAGAGATCTCTCCTCTTAAGAGGAACTCTCTCTTATAGAAGAACCTCCCTTCTCTTCGACTCCTATCTAACTAGAAGTAGGTCCGATAGAGAATCTAATTCCTTCTTAACTACCTACGGTCCGTAGGAGGTAAGGGGTAGGGAACTACCTCTTAGGGCCGCTAGTAGACCGCCTCTAGTATAGCGAGATCCTTCCTCTAGCCAATTTACTAGCGGACTATAGGTAGTATATATATATTAACCCCTTACGGACCGCCTATAGTATAGACCTAGAGGACCTCCTAAGCCCAAGTCTTATAAATAGGCTAGTACTAGTACTAGAGTCAGGCGTATTATTATATACAAACTCTACGAATAGTAATAACTAAAGCTAATTATCTAAGTTCTTATTTATAAAGCATCGTAAGAATGTCTCTAGAGTCTAATTTTAACGCTCTATCTAGCTATCTATCTAAGGGTAGTATATAGTACTAAGTCTGCGCTCTATCTAATAATAGAAGCAGATCTTAGTCTAGAGCTTAGAAGTAAATAGTAAGCTACAGTCGCTAATAATTCCTTTTAGAAAGCTAAACTTCGTTACGATATTCTTAATAAACGTATTAGTAAACTATTCTATATCCTAAGTACTCTATATAGTAATATATATTACTATCTTAGACATCCTATCTACGATTACTAGTATCGTATTATATATAATACCTCTAGACTTTACTAGAGACAGACTAGTTACGAAGTCTAAACTAATCTCCTCCTAAATATCTTTAGGAATTAGTAATAGCGTAAGCTCGCTAGATAGTAGATACTAGCCTAGTTTCGATCTCTAGTATACTATATAGGATTTAATGTAGCTCTTTACGTTAGACTCTAATTTAGGCTAGTATAGCGTTCTCTTAATTAGCTACGATATATTATTAGCTCCGAAATAGCCTATAAGTATAGAGTTATAGAATGTTACTAGGATCTTGTTCTATATTATAGGTTTATTAGGAACGAAGAGCCTTCTATAAAACTATAATAGATTCTTCTTATTAAAACGCTATAAGTTAGCGCGCCTAGGAGTAACTTACCTACGACTAGGTCTAGCTTAGATCTAGGCCGTAAATAGATCCTTCTCCTATAATATTACGATTATCTATACAAACTTAGCGTTAGTATCGCCCGAACTAGTTTCGCTTATAAGTAGAATATATACTCGAGAGCGTAGTATGTAGTATAGATAAGTACTAGTACTAGCGTCTAGGAGAGACGCATTCTATATATTTAGTACTATTAGCGGTTCTTTACTAGTATCTAAAATCTCTTTAGTCGTAGTTCCTAAGCTACTCTTCTTAACTTACGTTATACTAACTATTACCTCGATACTATTACTTACTAGCCTAAGCTTTCGCTAGAGAGTTAGGAGTAATATATTAATAGTATTATTCTCTATCTAATAATCTAGCCTCCGCGAAGGACTATTAGCGGAGTTAGAGCTACCTAACTAGTAGTAGATTTCGAAATCGAATTGTCCTAGATATACTACTTATCTAGCTTATCGCAGATTAAGGCGCTAGATTATCTAGATAGTCTTTAGGTTATTATAGTCTATATATACCTCGACTAGTAATAGTACGCTAGTAAAGTACTATTACTAAGTCTTAAAGTAATAGATAATCGCTAGTAGCTCCTAGTTGTATATCTTCTAGTTCTACTTATAGTCCTATATCTTTCTAGACGTAAAGGCGATAGGATGCTACTTGCTATCTTTATATAATTATAATAAGATCCCTAAGATACTAAAGTCTAATAAATCTGTCTCTAGCTTAATCCTTTTAGTCGGATTAAAATAACGAAGAAGCAGTAATTCTTTAAAATACTTCTTTACCTTCTTAAATAACTCCTAGGCCGCTTTAGTCTAGTTAAAGTCTTAGTTACCCTTTAATAAGTTAGTTATAGTAGCTGTTTTCTTCGTATAACCTTCGACAAACTATTAGTAGAAGTTTGCGAAGCTAAGGAATCCTTAGAGCTCCTTAATCGTTATTAGGCAAAGCTAGTCTTAGATTGTTACTATCTTATCTAGATCGGCTACTACTCTATCTCTCTTAATAATAAAGTCTAGAAACTTTACTAAATCTATAGCGAACTTATACTTCTTTAAATTATAGTATAGGCTTGCCTTCCTAAGATAGTCTAGCACCTTCTTTACTATAGCCTAGTACTCCTCTAGACTATTAGAGTACGTATAGATAAGAATGTTATCTAAATATATAACGTAGATATTATCTAGGAGACTAGAAAGAGTATAGTTAATATACGCTTAGAAGATTACTAAAGTATTAGTTAAGCTAAAGGGCATAATACGATATTAATAATATCTATACTACGTATAGAATATAGTCTTCTACTTATTACCTTCGCGGATCTAGATATAGTAGTAGGCATCCTTTAGATCTAGCGAGGTAAAGTACTTTACGCTAATAAGTTAGTCTAAGGTTTCTTTAATAAGAGGGAGTAGATATCTATCTTTAATAGTAACGTTATTTAAGGCTCGGTAGTCTATATATAAGCGTAGGTTACTATCTACCTTTAGGATAAATAAGAGAGGTACGCTAGTAAGGCTAATACTATATTTAATCTACCTAGCTATAAGCTCCTTCTTAAGATATTCTCGAAGGACTTCCTACTTATAGGCCGATAGTAGATATAGTAGTCTATAAGGAGGTTCCTTCCTATCTACTAAATTAATAGTATAGTTAGTTACTTAGTAAGAAGGAAGTATACTAGTAGCTTCGTTATCGAATAGGTCCTAGTAGGTATATAGCGTATCTAGGATCCTTAGATCGATAGCGGCCTTAGTAACGTGTACTTTAAGCGGTCTATTAGTAGTACGCTTAACTCGAATCTAGCTATTATACTATACTAGCTACTTCTTGTCCTTCTTTAGTATACGCGATAAAGCTTTAGTAGAAATAAAGTCTATATCTTCTTTAATATACTCCTATTTCTAAGTATCCTAGCTATTTAAAATATCGATCTGTTAAATTAAGATCCGATACTTAATAGAGATCTAACACTCTCTATAGGCAATAGATTTACGTATAGAGAAGTAGCTACTAGAGGAATATATTATATTAGGAAAGGATTATACCTAAGTACAGATAAAGAAGTAAACTATATATTAGTTAGTTTAAGAAGAGAAACTATCTCTTCTTTCTCCCCTTTAAATACTCCTACTAGAGCTAAGCTTATAGAGGACTTAGTTAGAGGACTCGTAAGTTATGTTCTAATATAACTTACCTTATTCTAACTTAGCTAGGTAGGTATAAGACTACTCTCTAGCCTTTTTTAATACTCCTACTTAGGTATATGCCGTCTGTAGCTCCTACTAACCCTAAGCAACTCCTACTAGCTTCTAATCCTACTCTAGAGTCTTCTAGATATAACGCGCCCCTTTATTCTTCTAAGAGAAGGTCCCTCTTTATTTACGTAATAGAGAATTATAAGTTAGAGGATGTTTACCTCTAGTATATAAATAAAGTCGTAAGTTAGAGTATACTTACCCTTTACTTATACTAGCTTGTTTATTTATCTATATAAATATCTTATTTTTATATATATTAGTTTACGCGCTAGCTTATATAAATGCCCTATCTCTATAGGTAGGTCCGACTCTTTATAAAGTCGTCTACTCTCCCTCTCTTTCTTAACATACTTCTTTAGTTATTATCTCTCTAATACTCTTATACTTCTCTAATACCTTAGTATAGTATAATAGTAAGGTGTCCTACTAATTCTATTAGATATTACTTTACTCGATAAGAAGCTTAGGTAGCTCGCCGCTCTAAGCTCTAATACTATAAGGCATCTAACTCTTAGTTATACCTAGCTCTAGGCATATATTCGATCCCTCTATAAGGTATACTACGCTAGTTAGTTCTTTAAGGTCCTTTTAGTATTTAAGGGTAATACGACCTAGTTTTATATTACTTATTTAAGCTATATATTTCCTAACGATCTAGGCTTATAAGAATATAACCTAAATATACTAACTAGTATAATATCTATTATAGCGGGCCTTATAATAGCTAGTACTACCTAGACTATAAACTAGGTCTAGTATACTATAAAGTCGGGAGGCTAGTACGTTAGTCTATACGCTCTTTATTACTCTAACCCTAGAAATCCCTATCTTAAAGGTTCTTATACGAACTACTTTAGAAAGAACTAAAAGAAGTATTACTCGCTCTATACTAGATTAGTAGATAAGAATCCTTTAGGTTAGAGTAGTACTACAAGTTAGAGTAGTCTATTAGGCTAAGTGTAAGACTCTAGCTAAGGGGGTCCTTTAGGTCCATACCGTAGGCGGTCTATAAGAGGTTGATATATATATATACTACCTACGGTCCGCTGGTAGTTCGGCTAAAGGAAGGATCTCGCTATACCGGAGGCAGTCCGCTAGCGGCCCCGAAAGGTAGTTCTCTACCTCTTATCTCCTACGGACCGTAGGTAGTTAAGAAGGAATTAGATTCTCTATCGGACCTACTTCTAGTAAGACAAGAGTCGAAGAGAGGGGAGATTCTTCTATAAGAGAGGGTTCCTCTCGAGAGGAGGGACCTCTTCCTTCTCTAAGATTACTAATCTATATAGATGGGGGTCTATTGTCTCCGCTACAACCTCTACCTTGTTTGTATAGTCCCTATATACGTATAAGGCCTCATTATACTAAGCTTAGAGTATGTTAAAAAAGGGTAGAGAGTAGTCTTATACCTACCTAGCTAAGTTAGAGTAAGGAGAGTTATACTAGAGCATAACTTACGAGTCCTCTAACTAAGTCCCCTATAAGCTTAGCGCGAGTAGGAATATTTAGAGGGGAGAGAGAGAAGAGATAGTCTCTCTTCTCGAGGACACAATATATAGTTTACTTTTTTATCTATATAAGGGTACAATTCTTTCCTAACATAATATATTCTTCTAGTAGCTACTTCCTTATACGTAAATCTATTACCTACTAGAGTGTCGGATCTTAATTTAATAGGTTATAAGCCTAGGTTTTACCTATAGCTAGGAGTCGAATTTATTAGAAGAGTGTTCCTAATCTACTAATTAATTAAAGGCAGACTCGAGGCCGCTACCGCACTATATAGAAAGACTAGAGCTAATTAGAGGACCGATTAGAGAACTCCTAAGGCACTTATAAGTCGTAAAAGCGCCTAGTAACTACCTAGACATAGTTAAAGTTTGTAGTAACCTTAGAAAACTATACTAGATTCGACTTAAAGTAACTACTTCGCCTATTTCCTACTTTTTATTTACTTATTTATTTAATTCTAATTCTCTTTATAATAGATTCTACCGAGGACTAGAAGAAGGTCCCTACCTTTACTCGAGAGAACTACGAGCTCTAGTTTAAGTAGGTAATACGACTACTTATATTAAAGAAGGTCGTATAGCTACTAGATCGAAAGGCCCCTCTCCTAGCTAGTCTAAGGACGGCGATTACAAATAGCGAGGTTCCTAGGGTTAGAGAGACTAGAACGTAACTACCTCGCTCTTTAATAACTATATAGTAAGCGTCTCCCTATACTTAGATGTTATAATCGGAGTCTAATACGCTAGTATCTAGAATAAGCGATATATACCTTAGTAAGGACTCTACTAGTTAGAGTAGTTAGAGCGCTAGTTAGAGTACTACTAGCTAGAATGCTAATTAGAGCCCCCCGAACTAGAACGTAGAGAGAGTACTAAGGGTAACTACCCTAGAGGGAAGGCATTTATAGTATATATTTAGAAACTAGATATATAAGCTAGTAAATACTAACGAATAGTACTAGGATAATTCTATAGCTCTATTTAAGATAACCTAGAGCCTAGACGAGGTTAACTCGTCTCTAATACTAGAGTATACTATAGCTATAGACGCGTAGGCTCTACTTAACGCGAAGTATATAAAAAACTTTCTAACCTTGTCGAGGGTATACTAGTAATAGTATATAACCTATAAGATAGGCGAGGACACTATAATCGATAATATATTCGCGACTCTATTAAGTCTCTTACGTAAGATTATTAGTGTCGAGCTAGATATAAAGATCTTATACTCGTATAATAGAGTAGTTTAGTAGTTACTAAATACGTTACTAGAGTAATACTACAATCTTAGATAGATAATTAACCTAATAAGTATAAAGGATAGCGTAAAGATTATATACATCTTATTTAAAGAAGAAGCTCGGATATAAGGCTCTAACTATATAATAAGTATAGAGGCTAGAAGAGCTAGGTCGTACTATCTTTATAGCTTATCCGAATATCTACTTCCTAAGTACCTAAGCCTATTAGAGTGCTAAAAGATACTAAAGGAGAAGAGGAATAAGAAGAGGTCTAGCCTATAGCGCTAGAAAAAAGAGGATATAACCGACCTAAAGACTCTAACCTAGAAAATTAAAACACTCGAGAAGGTAAAGAAGAGGTCGAGTTAGAGTAAGTCGCGACTAGGTAAGAAGGATAAGAAGCACTCTAATAAGAGTAAGGGTAAGTAGAAGTAAAGAAAGGGTAAGGCATACGTAGCTAAAGTAAGCGTATTATTATTAAGCGACTCTAACTTAGAGTGCTCGAGTTCCTCTAAGACCTTAGACTCCTCCGACGCTAAGAGTAAAGACAAGTACGATCTAGTAGAAGCCGTAGCTAATTATAAAGGTAAGCTTCTATAA
Organism: Teratosphaeria viscida; assembly: GCA_020826765.1. Classification (NCBI taxonomy): domain Eukaryota; kingdom Fungi; phylum Ascomycota; class Dothideomycetes; order Mycosphaerellales; family Teratosphaeriaceae; genus Teratosphaeria; species Teratosphaeria viscida. Next base: position 27,440 of record JAHESH010000257.1, read on the forward strand.
GGTGCGATCCTTCTCGACTCTAATATATTAGCCTATATGTCTAATAATAAGGATCTCTTTAGGAAGCTAAACTCGACCGATATAAGGAAAATAAAAGTCGGGGGTAGTTTCTTAGAAAGTAGATATAGGAGTATAATAGAGGTCTCTAATACGTTTAGGGGAAGTCTAATAGTACCTACGCTCTATATCTCGAACCTAGACGTTACTCTAATCTTAGGTTAAAAGCTTGTCTAGGAATTCGATTTAGTTAGAATAATGCTTCCTAATACGTTCTATATAGTAAACTCGAACATCGACCTAGTCCTCGAATATTATTCGCTCTATAGTGTCTATTAACTCTAGAAGGTCTATAGTACCCTAGTCCCTTAGACTAACGAAGCAGAGAATAGAGTAAAGTCTCTACTTACTCTAATAGCAGATGTAGATAACTCTAACTAAGCTACTTATAAGCTCTATAATCTCTAGTATCGTCGCTTCTTATACTATAGTATATTAAAGTTAAGATCCCTTTATAAGGTTACTACGCTAAAGGGCCTAGTACCTATTATTAATAGCTTTAACTATAAAACATACAGAATTACTAATATAAAGAGGAAGTAGGGAAAGGTAACTAACTAGAAGCGTTAGATCCTTAAACTTATCTTACTTAATGTCTATAGTCCTCTACTACTATTAAGGGAAGGGTTTAGGTACTTTCTTATTATTATCGATAATTACTCGCGGAAGGTATAGGCGTACTCCCTAAAGAAGAAGTCGGACTCGGCTAAGGCACTTCGATAATAGCGAAAGAAGGTTAAGCTTTAGACTAATAGTTTAAAGCCTAAGGTAGTATAGAGCGATAATATAGGAGAACTCCTATCTATCCTAAAGGAATAGGAGTTAGAGTACGGAATAGAGCTTAACCTAACTAAAGCGTACGACTCTAGGGTAAATAGAATTACTAAAAAATATATCGGCGATACTAAATAGGTAGTTAGAGTAATAATAGAGGACGCTAGGCTCCTAATTAAGTTCTAGCTAGAGGCTCTAACTATAAGCTAATATGTCTATAACTAGTACCTAGTAAAGATTAATAATATCTTACTAACGCTAGAGGAGGCCTAGTTAGAGAAACGACCGTTAGTCGACTATATCTGCGTCTAGGGGTACTAAGTTATATTATATATTAACCCGAAGTCGATACTAAAGGATTCGCGAAGGGACAAGCTAATAAATTAGGGACGTAAGAGAGTATTTATTAGGTACGTTAAAGGTACTATAAAGATATAGAAGGTCTAGTTACCTGATTTAAGGCGGGTAATCGCGATAGGGTCTATTAAATTCTTCGAGGAAAGTAAGGAGAGTAATCTCGAACTTAGCTTTACTCTAAAGAATTAGAGTAGTTCTATATTAACGCGAAGACTAGTCGGGCGCCTACTAAAGCCTAATCTAAACATAATACGCCTATTACCGAAGCCCGATCTAATCTCGAAGCTACTAAGCCCGATTATAATATATAGGGTCGCGACATATATCTAACTACCCTAGCTACTAAAACCGGACACAAGTATCGAGAGATATAATCTAGACTTTAACGACGAGCTAGAGAAGTTAGAGTAATAGGAGAGGGAGTAGGGCTAGTTAGATTAGGTCTAGCTAGAGTAGAAGCTAGTAGACTAAGGGCTAGTAGCCCCGCCTACGGCCCCTACCCTAGTACTAGGTAAGAGGATAAGGCTAGTATCGGACAGGTTAGAAGAAGTTAGAATAGGTAGAGGCCTACTAAAGTAGTTAAATAAGATAACTAGTAAGAGAAGTCGTAATTAGGGAGACAAAGGGAGGTAGGACAAGCTAAAGAGAGCTATAGAGACGATTAAGAGCTTTATTATAATCTATAATACGATATTAGGTATAAACGTAGAAGAAGAGCTCTACTAGTATAAGGACGGCTAGTTTAGGTTTATAGTAGATATAGAGGAATGTGGCCTAGTAGTAGTAGGAGCTAGAATATAACTATTAGAGAAGATACCTATCCTAAAGACATACGAGTAGGTAGTCTCTAATAAGAAGTAGGGATACCTATAGCTAGAAGCCGTATAGGTAGAAACTATAGTATTAGAAGGCAACCTAACCTATAAGGCTATAGTCGCACTAGCGGGAGCTAATCTAATTACGTCGAAATAGGTCTTCGATATAAAATATAATACTAATAGATCGGTTAATAAGTTTAAAGCTCGACTCGTTACTAGAGGATTTAGCTAGGTACCTAGAGTTAACTTTAAGGATATATTCGCTCTAATAGTTAGATATAATACTATTCGCCTCTTTATAGCTATAGTATATATAAATAATTAGGAGCTATACTAGGTAGACGTTAATAACGCTTTTATAGAGTTAGTCCTAAAAGAAGTTATTCTAATAC
>JAHESH010000258.1:0-29561 GCA_020826765.1 Teratosphaeria viscida
TTACTATCTTTAAATAGTTGCGATAAGATCCCTAAGACACTAAAGTCTAATAAATCTATCTCTAGCTTAATCCTCTTAGTTAGATTAAAATAACGAAGAAGTAGTAATTCTTTAAAATGCTTCTTTATCTTCTTAAATAACTCCTAGGCCGCTTTAGTCTAGTTAAAGTCTTAGTTGCCCTTTAATAAGTCGGTTATAGTAGCTATTTTCTTTATATAACCTTCGATAAACTATTAGTAGAAATTTGCGAAGCTAAGGAATCTTTAAAGCTCCTTAATTATTATTAGGCGAGGCTAGTCTCGGATTGTCGCTATCTTATCTAGATTAGCTACTACTCTATCTCTCTTAATAATAAAGCCTAGGAACTTTACTAAGTTAGTAGCGAACTTATATTTCTTTAGATTATAGTATAGGCTCGCCTTCTTAAGGCGGTCTAGCACCTTCCTTACTATAGCCTAGTACTCCTTTAGACTATTAGAGTACGTATAGATAAAAATATTATCTAAATATATAACGTAGATATTATCTAGGAGACCTAAAAGAGTATAGTTAATATACGCTTAGAAGGTTACTAGAGTATTAGTTAAGCCGAAGGGTATAATATAATATTAATAGTACCTATACTATATATAGAATATAGTCTTCTACTTATTACCCTCGCGGATCTAGATATAGTAGTAGGCATCCTTTAGGTCTAGCGAGGTAAAGTACTTTATACTAATAAGTTAGTCTAGGGTTTCTTTAATAAGAGAGAGTAGATATCTATCCTTAATAGTAACGTTATTTAAGGCTCGGTAGTCTATATATAAGCGTAGGTTACTATCTACCTTTAGAACAAATAAAAGAGGTACGCTAGTAGAGCTAATACTATATTTAATCCGCCTAGCTATAAGTTCCTTCTTAAGGTATTCTTAAAGGACTTCCTACTTATAGGCTAATAGTAGATATAGTAGTCTATAAGGAGGTTCTTTCCTATCTACTAAATTAATAGTATAGTTAGTTACTTAGTAAGAGGGAAGTATACTAGTAGCTTTATTATCGAATAGGTCCTAGTAGGTATATAGTGTATCTAGAATCCTTAGATTAATAGTAGCTTTAGTAATATGTACCTTTAATAGACTATTAGCGGTACGCTCGACTCGAATCTAGCTAACGTACTATACTAGCTACTTTTTGTCCCTCTTTAGTATACGCGCTAAAGCTTTAGTAAAAATAAAGTCTATGTCTTCCTTAATATACTCCTATTTCTAAGCATCCTAGCTATTTAAGATATCGATCGTATAGTACTTAAGAGTATAATAGCCTAATAGGACTTCCTAATTAGCTATATCTATACTATATATAAGGATAGTCTTCTAATAAGCTTACTCTATATAATTAGTTATTATAAGCTATAACTTATATATACTATAGTACTTCTAGCTTTAGAAGCTTAGCTAGCTAATATCTAGAATCTAGGCTACGACCTTAGGAAGGTCGTACTTAACTACGACACGCTAGTCTAATAGTATAACTTGTCTATAGGTATTAAATATAACCCTTACCTCTAAATTGTTAGTAGGTAAGCTACTTAGAGTATATAAAATATACTAGTCGCGAATAACTTCTTTACTCTTAAGTAGCTAGATAGTATTATTAGTCTTTAAGTATTTTTGCCTAACTACTACTAATCCGCCTATTATTAGGTTTAGGATTTTTTTAGAACGATAGGAGTCTTATTAGGATTACCGCCTAAATTGTTCTTAATCTTAGAGTAGTTAGGCTAGAGGTAGCTCTTCTTACTACACCTATAGTAACTTACTTTACTTATGTCGCGTTTAGGCTTCTTAGATAGACTATCGGTAGTATAATCCTTTGACTTATCCTTACTCTTTACTAAGGAAGCCTTTAGCGTAGGCTTCTTCTCTATAGGCTTCTTAGCTATTTTCTTCTTTAGAATATTCTTCTCTAATCTAGAAGTAAGATCTATAAGCTTATCCTAGGTTATAGGAGTAGCATTATAGTTAATAATAGCTTTCTATAGCTTATCTATAAGTTAAGTAAAGTAATAGTATAGGAGCTACTTCTTAGTATACTAAGGATCTATCTAGTTCTTAAGCTCCTCTATATACGTAAGGAAGGCTCGGGCTATCTAGTCTAAGTTCTGCCTATAACCTACGTACTTAATATAGGCTTAAAGGAGTCGATCCTCTAGGCTATCTAAGAGTTAGGCTATAAAGCTCTTAAAGTACTTCTAGATAATAGCTTAACATTCTACTTCGCTCTTCGACTTCTATTATACTCTCTAATAGTCCTTTAGCGTATCCGAAAGATACTATATAGCCTAGGTTACCTACTAGAAACCTTCGTTATAGAGATATAGGGCTTAGAGGAAGATAATCTTATAATTAAGAATAAAGTCTTCTAACTACTTAAAATTCTTCCCTCTATAATTAGGTAGCTCCTTAATAGTCCGCTTCGCTAAGGAGTATCTACCTATTAGTAGTCTATTAGCGGATTGTTTCTAGCGATAGTAGTCCTATAACTTAGCCTAAAGGTAAGTAATATTAGCTTAGAGCTAGAGTTCCTACTTACGATCCTAGAGCGTACGAACCTATCTATAGACTAATCCCTTATTATCTCCTTAGTTAAAGCCTCCTATCTTCTCTCCGCCTTATTATCGCTTATTACCTTCTTTAGGCTAACTTTACTAACTTAGTAGTTAGTTATATACCTATTTATCTTCTCCCTCGATCTCTTTAATAAATCCTCTCTACCTTAATAGACTAGTAGGACCTTATCTTTCTAGACCTATAGGCGAAGGCTAAGATCGAGTAAGAGGGGCTATTAGAGCCGCTACCCTAAAATAGGTAGGAAGATTACTCTATAATAAGGCCTTATACGTATATAGAGACTATATAAATAAGGTAGAGGTTATAGTAGAGATAATAGACCCCTATCTATATAGACTAGTAATCTTAGAGAAGGAAGAGACCTCTCCTCTTAAGAGGAACCCTCTCTTATAGAAGAATCTCCCTTCTCTTCGACTCCTATCTACCTAGAAGTAGGTCCGATAGAGAATCTAATTCCTTCTTAACTACCTATAGTCTATAAGAAGTAAGGGGTAAGGAACTACCTCTTAGGGCCGCTAGTAGACTGCCTCTAGTATAGCGAGATCCTTCCTTTAGCTAATCTACTAGTAGACTATAGGTAGTATATATATATATTAACCTCTTATAGACCGCCTATAGTATAGACCTAAAGGACCCTCTTAGCCCGAGTCTTATATTACCTTAATAGACTAGTAGGACCTTATCCTTCTAGACCTATAGGTAGAGGCTAAGATCGAGTAAAGGAGGCTATTAGAGCTACTACCTCGAAATAGGTATAAAGATTACTCTATAACGAGGCCTTATATATATATAGGGACTATATAAAAAAGGTAGAGTTATAGTAGAGATAATAGACTCCTATCTATATAGATTAGTAATCTTAGAGAAGGAAAAAGATCTCTCCTCTTAAGAGGAACCTTCTCTTATAGAAGAACCTCTCTTTCCTTCGACTCCTATCTAACTAGAAGTAGGTCTAATAGAGAATCTAATTCGTTCTAACCGCCTATAGTCTATAGGAGGTAAGGGGTAGGAGACCTCCTCTCTAAGCTACTAGTAGACTACTTCTAGTATAGCGAGATCCTTCTTTCTAATAAACTACTAGCGGACCGTAGGTAGTATATATATATACTAACCCCTTATAGACCGCCTATACTATAGACCTAAAGGCCCTCCTAAGCCTAAGTCTTATATAAGGCTATTACCTCTTATATTATATATATAGTAATCTTTAACATAGCTATTAGAGGCTAATACTAAGAGACTTTATATATGTTTGTAGTAGACCTTTAGTACAACCTTATACTTAGTAGGCCTTAGTTTACTAATTATAATCCTAATATCGACTAGGTAATAGGCTTAGTTATTATAAACTTAAATTAGTATAGATATTACTACTATTACTTATATACTTCGCCTATAGCTCTTACTATCGACTTCTATCCTTACTACGTATTAAATATAGATAGGATCGATATTAAGCGAATAAGTCTTTAAGAAGTATATAAGTATATAGTAGATAGTAATAACTTATAGTATTACTCGATTAATTTCGATAATTTCTTTATAATTAGCGTATATATAGTAAACCTTAAGAACTTTACTAAGTTTATAGCTAGAAAGACCTTTATAGACCTATTACTAGTTCTACCGCCTTATTATCGCTACTTCGTATATATATTCTTAGAGAGTAAGGCGAAGAAGCCTCTACCTTACTACTCTAGACTAGACTACAAAATTTACTTTAAGCCTAGTATCGAACTACTATATAAGAAGCCCTATTAGATATCTTAATACGAGTACGACGTAATTAAGAAATAGATAGATAACTAGCTCTATTAGGAATTTATCTAGCTAAGTAGTTTAAGGACTATAGCGCTAGTAATTATAGTCTATAAACTAAATTATAGGTTATATATATATATAGATTAGTAGGCCTTAAATGTAATTATAATTAAGAACTACTATCTAATACTAGTAATTAGGGAGATATTAGTAAAGGTAGTAGGTAAGATATACTATACTAGACTAGCTATTATTACTATATTTAACTAACTATATATTATAGTAGGCTACGAATAGTTAACTACCTTTAATATATAGTTCGGCTAGTTCGAAAACCTTATTATACTATTTAGCCTCTATAATATACTAGCTACGTTTTAAGTATATATTAATAAGGCTATTTATAAGTACCTAGATAAGTTTGCCTCTATATATCTAGATAATATCCTTATATTTAGTAATACGCTTAAAGAATATATCGACTATATTAATAAAGTTATCTAGCGTCTAAGTAAAGCTAGCCTATAGCTCGATATTAATAAGAGCGAGTTCTACGTATAATAGACTAAGTTCCTTAGGTTAACTATCTTAACTAAAGGTATAAAGATAGATCTAGTAAAGATATTAGCAATTATATTTAAAAAGGTAAAGAGTAGTCTTATACCTACCTACCTAAGTTAGAGTAAGGAGAGTTATACTAGAATATAACTTATAAGTCCTCTAACTAGGGCCCCTCTATAAGCTTAGCTCTAGTAGGAGTATTTAAAGGAGAGAGAGAAGAGATAGTTCCTCTTCTCTCTAATAAGATAATATACGTTTACTACTTTATCTATACTTATATATAATCTATTCCTAATATAATATATTCCTCTTATAGCTACTTCTATATATATAAATCTATTACCTATAAGAGTGTTAGATCTTAATTTAATAGGTTATAAGCCTAGGTTTTGCCTATAGCTAGGAGTAGAATTTGTTAGAAGAGTGTTCTTAATCTACTAATTAATTAAAGGCAGACTCGAGGCTACTATTATACTATATAGGAAGACTAGAGCTAATTAGAGGACCGATTAGAGAACTCCTAAGGTATATATAAGTTATAAAAGCGCCTAGTAACTACCTAGATATAGTTAAAGTTTATAGTAACCTTAGAAAAAACTATACTAGATTCGACTTAAAACTACTACTTCGTTTATCTCTTATTTAATTATTATTTACTTGTTTATTTAATTCTAATTCTTTCTACTATAGATTCTACTAAGGACTAGAAGAAGGTCCCTATCCTTACTTAAGAGAACTACGAGCTCTAGTTTAAGTAGATAATATAACTACTTATATTAAAGAAGGTCGTATAGCTACTAGATCGAAAGGCTCCTCTCCTAGCTAGCCTAAGGATAGCGATTATAAATGTCGAGATTCTAGGAGTTAGAGAGACTAGAATATAACTACCTTGTCCTCTATTAGCTACTTAGTAGGCGTCTCTTTACGCCTAGAGGTTATAATTAGAGTCTAACACGTTAGTATCTAGAATAAGTAATATATACCTTAGCGAGGACTCTACTAGTTAGGGTAGTTAGAGTATTAGTTAGAGTACTACTAGTTAGAATGCTAATTAGAGCTCCTCGAGCTAGAATATTAGAGTAGTACTATAGGCGACTATACTAGAAGGAAGGTATTTATAGTATATATTTAGAAATTAGATATATAAGCTAGTAAATACTAACGAGTAGTACTAGGATAACTATATAGCTCTATTCGAGATAACCTAGAGCCTAGATAAGATCGACTTATCTCTAATACTAAAGTATATTATAGCTATAGACGTATAGGCTCTTCTAAACGCAAAGTATACTAAGAACCTTCTAACTTTATTAAGAATATACTAGTAATAACATATAACCTATAAGATAGATAAAGATATAATAATCGATAATATCTTTATAACTCTATTAAGCCTCTTATATAAGATTATTAGTATCGAGCTAGATATAAAGATCTTATACTTATATAATATAGTAGTCTAGTAGTTTCTAAACGTATTACTAGAGTAATCCTATAATCTTAGATAGATAATCGACCTAATAGGTATAAAGGATAGCGTAAAGATTATATATATCTTATTCGAAGAAGAAGCCTAGATATAAGGCTCTAACTATATAATAAGTATAGAGGCTAGAAGAGCTAGATTATACTATCTTTATAGCTTATCTAAATATCTAGTTCCTAAGTACCTAAGCCTATTAGAGAACTAAAAGATACTAAAGAAGAAGAGGAATAAGAGGAGGTCTAGCCTATAGCGCTAAAGAAAAGCAAATATAACCGACCTGAAGACTCTAACGTAGAAGACTAAGGTACTTTAGAAGGCAAAGAATAGGTCTAGTTAAAGTAAGTCGCGACTAGGTAAGAAGGATAAGAAGCACTCTAATAAGAGTAAGGGTAAGTAGAAATATAAAAAAGGTAAAGTATATATAGCTAAAGCTAGCTTATTATTATTAAGCGACTCTAATTTAGAGTGTTCGAGTTCCTCTAAGAGCTTAGACTCCTCTAATATTAAGAGTAAAGATAAGTACGAGTTAGTAGAAGCTATAGCTAATTATAAAGATAAGCTTCTATAAAGTATAATTCTTCTCGACTCTAGTATATTAGTCTATATATCTAATAACAAGAATCTCTTTAGGAAGCTAAACCTAACTAATCTAAGGAAAATAAAGGTTAGAGGTAGCTTCTTAGAGAGTAGATATAGGAGTATAATAGAAGTCTCTAATATGTTTAGGAGAAGTCTTATAGTACCTATACTCTATATTCTAAACCTAGGTATTACTCTAATCTTAGGTTAAAAGCTTATCTAGGAATTCGATTTAGTTAGAATAATACTTCCTAATATGTTCTATATAGTAAACGCGAATATTAATCTAGTTCTTAAATATCGTTCTTACTATAGTATCTACTAACTCTAGAAAGTCTATAGTACTCTAGCCCCTTAGACTAATAGAGTAGAGAATAGAATAGAGTCTCTACTTACTCTAATAGCAGATATAGATAACTCTAACTAAGCTACGTATAAACTTTATAATCTCTAGTATTGTCGCTTCTTATACTATAGTATATCTAAGCTAGGATCTCTTTATAGAGTTACTACGCTAAAGAGCCTAGTACCTATTATCGATAGCTTTAACTATAAGATATATAGAATTACTAATATAAAGAGGAAGCGAGAAAAGGTAACTAACTAAAAGCGTTATATCCTTAAACTTATCTTACTTAATATCTATAGTCCTTTACTACTATTAAGAGAGGAGTATAGGTACTTCCTTATTATTATCGATAATTACTTATTAAAGGTATAGGCGTACCCTCTAAAGAAGAAGTTGGACTTAGCTAAGATACTTCGACGTTAGCGAAAGAAGATCGAGCTTTAGACTAATAGCTTAAAGCCTAAAGTAGTAAGAAGTAATAATATAGGTAAACTCCTATCTATTCTAAAGGAATAGGAGTTAGAGTATAGTATAGAGCTTAACCTAACTAAGATATACGACTCTAAAGCGAACAGTATTACTAAAAGGTATATTAGGGATACTAAATAGATAGTTAGAGCGCTAATAGAGGATACTAGGCTCCTAATTAAGTTCTAGCTAGAGGCTCTAACTATAAGCTAATATATCTATAGCCTATACCTAGTTAAGATAATAATCTCTTACTAACGCTAGAGGAGGCTTAGTTAGAGAAACGACTATTAGTCGACTATATACGCGTTTAAAGATACTAGGTTATTTTGTATATTAACTCGAAGTCGATACCTAAGGACTTATAGAGAGACAAGCTAATAAATTAGGGACGTAAGAGAGTATTTATTAGGTATATTAAGAGTACTATAAAGATATAGAAGATCTAAGTACCTAATTTAAGGTAGGTAATTACTACTAGGTCTATTAAATTCTTCGAGGAAAGTAAGAGAAGTAATATTAAACTTAGCTTTACTCTAAAGAATTAGAGTAGTTCTATACTAACGCGAAAGCTAGTCGGACGCCTACTAAAGCCTAATCCGAACCTAATACTACTAAACCTAACGCTACTAAGCCTAACTATAATATATAGAGTCGCGATATATATCTAACTACTATAGCTACTAAAACCTAATATAAGCGTTAAAAGACATAACCTAGATTCTAACGACGAGCTAGAGAAGTTAGAGTAATAGGAGAAGGAGTAGGGCTAGTTAGAGTAGGTCTAGCTAGAGTAAGAGCTAGTAGCTCCGCCTATACCTCCTACTCTAGTACTAGGTAAGAGGATAAGAATAGTATTAGATAGATTAGAGGAAGTTAGAGTAGATAGAAGCCTACTAAGATAGTTAAGTAAGATAACTAGTAAGAGAAGTTATAATTAGAGAGATAAAGAGAGGTAGGATAAGTTAAAGAGGACTATAGAGATAATTAATAGCTTTATTACTATCTATAATATAATACTAGGTATAAATATAGAAGAAGAGCTCTATTAATATAAGGACGGCTAGTTTAGGTTTATAGTAGATATAGAGAGATATAGCCTAGTAGTAGTAGGAGCTAGAATATAACTATTAGAGAAGATACTTATTCTAAAGACGTACGAGTAGGTAGTCTCTAATAAGAAGTAGGATATAAAGAGGCCTTATATATATATAGGGACTATATAAACAAAGTAGGGTTATAGTAGAGATAATAGACTCCCTATCTATATAGATTAGTAATCTTAGAGAAGGAAGAGAGATTCCTCTCTCTAAGAGGAACCCTCTCTTATAAAAGAACCTCCCTTCCCTTAGACTTCTATCTAGCCCCTCTTATATTAGAGGTAGGTCTAATAGAGAATCTAATTCCTCTCGACTACCTATAGTCTATAGATAGTAAGAGGATAAGGGCCTTCCTCTTAGAGCTATAGGCAGACTACTTATAATATAGTAAGATCCTTTCTTCTATCGAACTACTAGTAGACTATAGGTAATATATATATATATTAACTCCTTATAGACCGCCTATAGTATAGACCTAAAGGACCCTCTAAGCCTAAGTCTTATAGGCGCCTCCTTCCTACGCTAACATCCTAATAATAAAGTATTATAACTTATATTACGTATCTCGCTCTATATACTATTATAAATGTAAAATAGAACTTTATAGAAGGTTTACTATAGTAACTAGCCTAAATAGATAGTTACGCGTTATTATAGTAACGCTTTAGCGCTAAATTGCTAGCATTAATATTAGACTTTTCTCTTTAGTCGATTACTAACTACTCTTTTACTAAGTACTCCCTCGACAATCTTCTTTATTAAAGTCCTATAACTACGTACGGTCTATAATTAACTTCTCTACCTATATAACCCCCTATAATCTATTTATAATACTAGGCTTCTATAGTAGTAGTACTACTATTATTAGTATATATATAACTAATATTAGTACTAATAAGACATACTAATTCTATGCTATAGCCTTCTAGAATAATATACCTATTCTCTTTATCTTCTATATAATATATACTAAGAGCGTCGCTATTAGCTACCTATATAAAAAGCCTAATAACTACGCCTATAGCTACTATACTAAAGGTAAGAAGGGCTTCTATAAGATTATAAGTTGTCCGCTTATAGTTTTAACTACCTATAGTCTATAGGTAGTAGCTAATTATTCTAGATCTTCCTCTCTCTCTAAGGCTATCTTAATAAGGTCTATAATATATATATTATATATATTAAGCTCTATAAGTAGCGCGGCGTCGATATTAGTAATATAGATATAGTCTGTACTAATAGAGTCGTATTAGTAGCTACTATTAAACTCCGCTATATATAGTTAACTCTTAACTAGGTAATAGCTACTTATAAGTAGGATATTAAGTATAAGGATAAGTACTACTTACGCCCTAATTACTACCTATATATAGATAAGGAGTACTACTATATAGAGAATAAAGAGAGGCGCTATAAGTAGGATACTAACATCGAACTAACTCCTACTATAATATAGATAATAGGTAATATAGCTATAAGTAGACTACCTATAGTATAATATATATTTCTTTTACTAATAGTCTATTATAGGATATAAGTAATATTTAATCTACTACTCCTTATAGGCGCGCTCTACTAGTAGCTAATACTCCTTCTAGTCGCCTCTCCTATATAAGGATATCTAGTAGTTCCTATTATCGCCTATATTATTACTCTAGTAGCGGCTATAAGTATAACCTAGTTATACTTAATACCGACGTCGAGCTAAGTAAGTATAATAGCGACGACTTTACTAACCTAGGTACTAAGGTAGAGCGTATTAACCTTATAGACTACTTTAAGGCTATCGCCTATAAGCTAACTAGAGTTACTAGCGCTAGTAAGCCTAAGAAGATAGTATATATTAACGATATATTATCTAAGAGCTATAGGCGCTAAGAGTATAGTCTCTTACTAGACTATATCTCTCGCTCTACTTACTATACCTATTAGTAGTCTAGCTAAGCTAAGATACTATTTAAGGAGGATTATACTCTAGACTAAGTCTATTAATAAGTAGTTAGCTGCCCCTACTAGCGATAACAACTTCGTACGCGACTTTCTATATAAGTTATCTAAGAAGAATAAGAGGTATACTATTACTATCTTTAATCTAGTATAAGGTAACGTCTTATCTCTATCTAAGATAGTAGGTATATTCGATATATAGCCTATATTAGCTTATAGGCTAGAAGAGGTTCTAATTCTAGGAGGTTAGACTACTAATATATTAATAACTCCTATTAGTACCTACTATATCTATAAGCGCTATAAGCGCTCTTCTAACGCGACTCCTACTATAACTAACCTAGCCTCGCCTAAGACCTCCTCTAGCCCGCCTATAGGAACTACTTTAATTATAGGTCTACTAATAGCTACGCTAGCTAATAATACTACCCCTAGTCTAGCGTAGGTCCCTAGTACGCTATATATTACTATAGCCTTCGCTACTACTTTAGCTATAGATACTTCTACTACTATATTAGTAGCGTAGTACTTTAGCCTTAGTATATAAGGGCGGAGTATTAAGAGCAAGTTATATAAGGCGTTAAGGTAGTAGTAGTCTACCTATAGTTAGTAGCTTGTTTTACTAGCGATAGACTAGTATACCTACCCTATTATATTAAAGATCTCCTAGCTAAAACGTTAATAGAAGATACTTCTTATTATACTACTTATACTACTACTCTTAGGCTTTATAGAGGTACTCTACTATAAGTTCTCGAGACTTATATATTATCTCTACTCTCGAAGATATAGCTAGCGCCTCCTTCTTATAATATACGTCCTTATATATAGCCTACCTTAGATACTTCCTAAGTACTAATTTAAATAGGCTTATACTAGTACTAGAGTAAGGCGTATTATTATACGCAAACTCTATAAATAGTAATAACTAAAGCTAATTATCTTAGTTATTATTTATAAAGTATTATAAGAATATTTCTAGAGTCTGATTTTACTACTCTATTTAGCTATCTATCTAGGAGTAGTATATAGTACTAAGTCTACGCTCTATCTAATAATAGAAGTAGATCTTAGTCTATAGCTTAGAAGTAAATAGAGAGCTATAGTCGCTAAAAATTCCTTTTAGAAATCTAAACTTCGTCGCGATATTCTTAATAAATATATTAGTAAACTTTTCTATATCCTAAGTACTCTATATAGTAATATATATTACTATCTTAGATATCCTATCTATAATTACTAGTATTATATTATATACGATACCTTTAGACTTTACTAGAGATAGACTAGTTACGAAGTCTAAACTAATCTCCTCCTAAATATCTTTAGGAATTAGTAATAGTATAAGCTCGCTATATAATAGATACTAGCCTAGTTTCGATCTCTAGTATACTATATAGAATTTAATATAGCTCTTTACGTTAGATTCTAATTTAGGCTAGTATAGCGTTCTCTTAATTAGCTATAATATCTTATTAGCGCTAAAATAGCCTACGAGTATAGAGTTATAGAATGTTACTAGGATCTTATTATAATAAGGCCTTATACGTATATAGGGACTATATAAACAAGGTAGGGTTATAGCGGAGATAATAGACCCCTATCTATATAGATTAGTAATCTTAGAGAAGGAAGAGATCTCTCCTCTTAAGAGGAACCCTCTCTTATAGAAGAATCTCTCTTCTCTTCGACTACTATCTAGCTAGAAGTAGGTCCGATAGAGAATCTAATTCCTTTTTAACCGCCTATAGTCTATAGGAGGTAAGGGGTAGGGAACTACCTCTTAGGGCTACTAGCGGACCGCCTCTAGTATAGCGAGGTCCTTCCTTCGGCTAAACTACTAGCGGACTATAGGTAGTATATATATATATTAACTCCTTATAGACCGCCTATAGTATAGACCTAAAGAACCCCTTAGCCCGAGTCTTATACTTATTCTATATTATAGGTTTATTAGAAACGAAGAGCCTTCTATAAAACTATAATAGATTATTCTTATTAAAATACTATAGATTAGCGCGCCTAAAGGTAACTTACCTATAACTAGGTCTAGCTCGGATCTAGGCTATAAATAGATCCTTCTTCGAAAATATTACGATTACCTATATAAATTTAGCGTTAGTATCGCCTAAACTAGTTTCGCTTATAAGCAAAATATATACTTAAAAGCGTAAGACATAGTATAGATAAGTACTAGTACTAGCGTCTAGAAGAGACGCATTATATATATTCGGTATTATTAGTAGTTCTTCGCTAGTATCTAAAATCTCTTTAGTTATAGTTCCTAAGCTACTCTCTTTAACTCGCGTTATACTAACTATTACCTCGATACTATTACTTACTAGCCTAAGCTTTTACTAGAGAGTCGAGAGTAATAAGTTTATAGTATTATTCTCTATCTAATAATCTAGCCTCTACGAAGGACTATTAGTAGAGTTAGAGATACCTAACTAGTAGTAGATCTCGAAATCGAATTGTCCTAGATATACTACCTATCTAGCTTATCGCGGATTAAGTCGCTAGATTATTTAGATAGTCTTTAGATTGTTCTAGTCTATATATAGCTCGACTAGTAATAGTATACTAGCGAAGTACTATTACTAGGTCTTAAAGTAATAGATAATCGCTAGTAGCTCCTAGTTATATATCTCCTAGTTCTACTTATAGTCTTATATCTTCCTAGAGAACAGAAAAAAGAAAAAGAATAGAAAGAGAAGTTTTTTAGAAAAAAAAAAATAAAGAATAAGAGTAAACAGCCGTAAAGGCGATAGGATGCTACTTACTATCTTTAAATAATTATAATAAGATTCCTAAGATACTAAAGTCTAATAAATCTATCTCTAGCTTAATCCTTTTAGTTAGATCGAAATAATAAAGAAGCGGCGATTCTTTAAAATACTTCTTTACCTTCTTAAATAACTCCTAGGCTACTTCGGTCTAGTTAAGGTCTTAGTTACTCTTTGATAAGTTAGTTATAGTAGCTATTTTCTTCGTATAACCTTTAACGAACTATTAGTAGAAGTTTGTAAAGCTAAGGAATCCTTAGAGCTCCTTAATTATTATTAGGTAAGGCTAGTCTTAGATAGTTACTATTTTATCTAGATCGGCTACTACTCTA
This sequence comes from Teratosphaeria viscida, assembly GCA_020826765.1. NCBI lineage: Eukaryota > Fungi > Ascomycota > Dothideomycetes > Mycosphaerellales > Teratosphaeriaceae > Teratosphaeria > Teratosphaeria viscida. The sequence continues at coordinate 13,982 of JAHESH010000258.1, forward strand.
TCTCTCTTAATAATAAAGCCTAGGAACTTTACCGAATCTATAGCGAACTTATACTTCTTTAAATTATAGTATAGGCTCGCCTTTTAGAGGCGGTCTAGTATCTTCTTTATTATAGCCTAGTATTTCTCTAAACTATTAGAGTGCGTATAGACAAGAATATTATCTAAATACATAATATAGATATTATCTAGGAGACTTAAAAGAGTATAGTTAATATACGCTTAAAAGGTTACTAGAGTATTAGTTAAGCTAAAGCGTATAATATAATATTAATAATACCTATACTATATATAGAACGTAGTCTTCTACTTATTATCTTCGCGGATCTAGATATAGTAGTAGGTATCCTTTAGGTCTAGCGAAGTAAAGTACTTTATACTAATAAGTTAGTCTAGGGTTTCTTTAATAAGAGGGAGTAGATATCTATCCTTAATAGTAATATTATTTAAGGCCTAGTAGTCTATATATAAGCGTAGGTTACTATCTACCTTTAGAACAAATAAGAGAGGTACGCTAGTAGAGCTAATACTATATTTAATCTATCCTACTATAAGCTCCTTCTTAAAATATTCTCGAAGGACTTCCTATTTATAGGCTAATAGTAGATATAGTAGTCTATAAGGAGGTTCGTTCCTATCTTCTAAGTTAATAGCAAAGTCGGTTACTCGATAAGAAGGAAGTATACTAGTAGCTTTATTATCGAATAGGTTCTAATAAGTATATAGCGTATCTAGAACCCTTAGATTAATAGCAGCCTTAGTAACATATACTTTAAGCGGTCTGTTAGTCGTATACTTAACTTAGATCTAGCTAACGTACTATACTAGCTACTTCTTATCTTTCTTTAGTATATGCGATAAAGCTTTAGTAGAAATAAAGTCTATATCTTCCTTAATATACTCCTATTTCTAAGTATCCTAGCTATTTAAAATATTGATTATATAATACTTAAGGGTATAATAGCCTAATAGGACTTTCTAATTAGCTATATCTATACTATATATAAGGATAGACTTCTACTAAGCTTACTCTATATAATTAGTTATTATAAGCTATAACTTATATATACTATAGTACTTCTAGCTTTAGAAGTCTAGCTAGCTAATATCTAGATTCTAGGCTACAACCTTAGAAAGGTCGTACTTAACTATAATACGCTAGTCTAATAGTAGAACTTGTCTATAGGTATTAAATATAACTCTTATCTTCGAATTATTAGTAGGTAAGCTATATAGAGTATATAAAATATACTAGTCGCAAATAACTTCTTTACTCTCGAGTAGCTAGATAGTATTATTAGTATTCGAGTATTTTTACCTAGCTATTACTAATCTGCCTATAGCTAGGCTTAAGATTCTTTTAGAACAATAGGAGTCTTATTAGGATTGCCGCCTAAATTATTCTTAATCTTAGGACAATTAGGCTAGATATAGCCCTTCTTACTATACCTATAGTAATTTACCTTACTTATATTACGTTTAGGTTTCTCGGACAGACTATTAGTAGTATAATCCTTCGACTTATCCTTATCCTTTATAGAGGAAGCCTTTAATATAGGCTTCTTCTCTATAGGCTTCTTAGCTATCTTCTTCTTTAGAATATTCTTTTCTAATCTAGAGGTAAGATCTATAAGCCTATTCTAGGTTATAGGAGTAGTAGTATAGTTAATAATAGCCTTCTATAGCTCGTCTATAAGTCGAGCAAAGTAGTAGTATAGGAGCTACTTCTTAGTATACTAAGGATCTATCTAGTTCTTAAGCCCCTCTATATACGTAAGAAAGGCTTAGGCTATCTAGTCTAACTTCTATCTATAACCTACGTACTTTATATAGGCTTAAAGAAGTCGATCTTCTAGGCTATCTAAGAGTTAGGCTAAGAAGTCCTTAAAATACTTCTAGATAATAGCTTAATACTCTTCTTCGCTCTTTAACTTCTACTATACCCTCTAATAGTCCTTTAGTATATTCGAAAGATACTATATAGCCTAGGTTACCTACTAGAAGTCCTCCTTATAGAGGTATAGAGCTTAGAGGAAAGCGATCTTATAATTAATAATAAAGTCTTCTAACTACTTAAAATTCTTCCTTTTATAATTAGTTAGCTCCTTAATAGTCTGCTTCGCTAAGGAGTATCTACCTATTAGTAGTCTATTAGTAGATCGCTTCTAGCTATAATAGTCCTATAACTTAGCCTATAGGTAAGTAATATTAGCTTAGAGCTAGAGTTCCTACTTACGATCTTAGAGGGTATAAACCTATCTATAGACTAATTCTTTATTATCTCCTTAATTAAAGCCTCCTAGCTCCTCCTTACCTTCTTAATACTTATTACCTTCTCTAGGCTAACTTTGCTAACTAAGTAGTTAGTTATATACCTACTTGTCTTCTCCCTCGATCTCCTTAATAGTCTCTATCTGCCCTAATAGACTAGTAGGACCTTATCCTTCTAGACCTATAAGTAGAGGCTAAGATCGAGTAAAGGGGGCTATTAGAGCTGCTACCTTATAATAGGTATAAAGATTACTCTATAAAGAGGCCTTATACGTATATAGGAACTATATAAACAAGGTAGGATTATAGCGGAGATAATAGACCTCCTATCTATATAGATTAGTAATCTTAGAGATAGAAGAGAGACTCCTCCTTCTAAGAGGAACCCTCTCTTATAAAAGAACCTCCTTTCCCTTAGACTTCTGTCTAGCCTCTCTTATACTAGAGGCAGGTCTAATAGAGAATCTTATTCCTCTCGACTACCTATAGTCTATAGGTAGTAAGAGGGTAGGAGCCTTCCTCTTAGAGCTATAGACGGACTACCTATAGTATAGTAAGATCCTTCCTTCTACTAAACTACTAGTAGACTATAAGTAGTATATGTATATATTAACCTCTTATAGACTACCTATAGTATAGACCTAAAGGACTCTCTAAGCCTAAGTCTTATACCTACGCTATAAGCTAGATAGTAATAGTTAGAAGTATAGTAGATATAACTAGAATAATACTAAAGGCTATAAGGAGTAATATAAGGATACTACCGCGCCTATTCGGAGAGGACTATCTAGTAGGAAACGTACGTTATAAGAAAATCTACCTTAGATAAGACTAGGGACTCTATATATATTTGTAGTACTATTACTAGAGTAGAAGATAACGCTAGTAAACCTCGTATATATCCTTTAGAGATTAGGTATAACTAAGTATAGTCTTAAGGTTCTAGTACTACTAGTAGAACTAGAGACGCCTATAAGTATAAAGAAGAAGTATAAGAGAGGTAACAAGAGTAATTCTAGTAAGGTAACTAAGATAAAGACTCCGACTTTAGGATAGTTAGTAAAGGAATAGGATAATAGTATATTATAGATATACTATATATCTAATAATAAGTAGGTAGAAGGAGTACTAGTTAAGAGCAAATCGATAGAGACTATAGCTAATAATAATAGCCTTCCTATTATACTAATCCCTAATAAAGAAAAGTAGCTAGTTACTATCGACTATCTAACCCTTATTAGTAGTAACTATTAATAGATAGTAGTAGGGCTAAGTAAGAAACATAAGACCTATATTATTAATATAGAGACTAAGGACGAACCCCTATATAGAATATTTATATCCTAGTTTATACTAATTAACTAAGAGGTAGTTAATATAGATAATAATAATAAGAACCTATCTAATAACGAAGATACTATCGCTTATAATATAAACAATATAATAAAAGTCGCTCTTACAAATAGTTAAATTATATATAGGAGTAATATAGTTATAGCTATAAAGCTTTAAGAGGAAGCCGAGAAATTCGAGAAGTTAGTAGCCTCTAAGAAGAGGAATACTATAAGGATATATAAGTCTAGTTTACTATCTAAGCGTATAATAGTCCTAATAATAGAAGAGCCTATAAGGATATATAAGATAGATAGTATAATAATCTTACTAATAGCTTTAAATACTATAACTATAAGCCTATATATAGTTAGTAGTAGTACGTCTTCTAATATAGTTACGAAGGTTAAAGCTAGTATAATAAGAGTTAATACTAAGGAACTAGATAAGACTATCTCTAATATACTACTAAATGTAACCTTCCTAATAGCTAATAGGAACTAAGGTATAGATAATATAACTAAGATAGAATACGCTATAACGAAGATACTAGAAAGTAATAGAGATAAGTATAAGACTATTAGAGTAGAAAGGTCTTAAGGAGCTAAATAATAAAATAACAAAAAAAATTGCCTAATACCTATCTAGCGTAGATCCTAGCGTTAGATAGAAGACTATTACTATAAATACTATTACTATACTACTAAGGTTAATAGATAAGTAGAGGCGAAATTCCTAGGAGGACGAGGCTAATATAAGGTAGTAAGGAGATAAGGAGTAGATAGATATAATAGTATTAAAAAGATATAGGACTATATTTTATAGGCATAACTCTCTTAAATTATTAGAAGAGATGTTATTATAGAGAGTATAGTCTATAGGGGACTATAGCTAAGAGACCTTCTAATACGAGAATAGATAGCTTCTAATAATTAATAATTCTATACTATATTACTATCTTATACTTTATAATCCTTATAATACTTTAAGTAAACTCGAAGCATAAAGAACCTATACTTATTAGATAGGACATATTAGATAGGATAGCCTAACTCGATATATATTATATAAAGAGACTAATTTATTAGATCTTATATATTATACGAAGTCGCTATCTAGAATAGAATTATTATATAGATTCTCTTCTATTACTAATAGAATACTAATATTAATACGCTATAAGACTCGGGCTAAGGGGGTCCTTTAGGTCTATACTATAGGTAGTCTATAAGGGGTTAATATATATATATACTACCTACGGTCCGCTAGTAATTCGGCTAAAGGAAGGGTCTTACTATACTAGAGGCGGTCCGCTAGTAGCTCTAAGAGGTAGTTCTCTACCCCTTACCTTCTATAGACCGTAGGTAATTAAGAAGGAATTAGATTCTCTGTCGGACCTACTTCCGGGTAGATAGGAGTCGAAGAGAAGGGAGATTCTTCTATAAGAGAGGGTTCCTCTTAAGAGGAGAGGTCTCTTCCTTCTCTAGGATTACTAGTCTATATAGATAGGGGTCTATTATCTCCGCTATAACCTCTACCTTGTTTGTATAGTCCCTATATACGTATAAGGCCTTATTATATAAGGCCTAGAACTAGTATATCTTATTAGTACTAATATTAGATATATGCGTACTAATAATAGTAGTACTACTACTATAGAAGCCTAGTATTATAGATAGACTATAGGGGGTTATATAGATAAAGAAGTTAATTATAGACTATACGCAGTTATAGGACTTTAATAAAGAAGAGCGTAGAGGAGATTGTTAAGTAGGAGAATAGTTAGCGATTAACTAAAAGGAAGAATTTAATATTAACGCTAGTAATTTGGCGCTAAAGCGTTACTATAATAACGTGTACCTATCTATTTAGGCTAGTTACTACGACAGACCTTCTATAAAGTTCTATTCTATATTTATAGTAGTATATAGAGCGAGATACGCGATACGAGTTATAATACCTTACTATTAGGACATCGGCTTAAGAAGGGGGCGCCTATAAGACCTAGGCTAGGGGGGTCCTTTAGGTCTATACTATAGGTAGTCTATAAGAAGTTAATATATATATATACTACCTATAGTCTACTAGTAGATTAGCTAAAGGAAGGATCTCGCTATACTAGAGGTAGTCCGCTAGTAGCCCTAAGAGGTAGTTCCCTACTCCTTACCTCCTATAGACTATAGATAGCTAAGAAGGAATTAGATTCTCTATTAGACCTACTTCTAGGTAGATAAGAGTCGAAGAGAAGGGAGATTCTTCTATAAGAGAGGGTTCCTCTCGAGAGAAGAGGTCTCTTCCTTCTCTAAGATTACTAGTCTATATAGATAGGAGTCTATTATCTCTACTACAACCTCTACTTTGTTTATATAGTCCCTATATACGTATAAGGCCTTATTATAGGCAAATAGGGACTATTAAAGAGATCGAGAGAGAAGACGAGTAGGTATATAACTAATTACTCGGTCGGTAAAGTTAGCCTAAAGAAGGTAATAAGCGATAAGAAGGCTAGGAGGAGCTAGGAGGCTTTAATCGAAGAGATAATAAGGAATTAGTCTATAGATAAGTTCGTTCGCTCTAGGATTATAAGTAGGAACTCTAGCTCTAAGCTAATATTACTCGCTTATAAGCTAAGTTATAGGACTATTATAGCTAGAAGCGATCCGTCGATAGACTACTAATAGGTAGATACTCCTTAGCGAAGCGGACTATTAAGGAGCTATCTAATTATAAAGAGAAAAATTTCAATTAGTTAGAAGACTTTATTATTAATTATAAGATTATCTTCCTCTAAGCCCTATACTTCTATAAGGAGGGTTTCTAGTAAGTAACCTAGGCTATATAGTATCTTTCGGATACGCTAAAGGACTATTAGAGGGTATAGTAGAAAGTAAAGAGCGAAGTAGAATATTAAGCTATTATCTAGAAGTACTTTAAGAACTTTTTAGCCTAACTCTTAGATAGCCTAAAGGATCGACTCCTTTAAGCCTATATAAAGTACGTAGGTTATAGATAGAAGTCGGACTAGATAGCCTAAGCCTTCTTTATATATATAGAGAGGCTTAAGAACTAGATAGATCCTTAGTATACTAAGAAGTAGCTCCTATACTATTACTTTACTCGACATATAGATAAGCTATAGAAAGCTATTATTAACTATAATATTACTCTCGTAATCTAGGATAAGCTTATAGATCTTACTTCTAGATTAGAGAAGAATATTCTAAAGAAGAAGATAGCTAAGAAGCCTATAAAGAAGAAGCCTACGCTAAAGGCTTCCTTAGCGAAGAGTAAGGATAAGGCAAAGAATTATACTACTAATAGTCTATCTAAGAAGCCTAAACGCGACGTAAGCAAATTAAATTACTATAGGTATAGTAAGAAGGGCTACTTCTAGCCTAATTATCCTAAGACTAAGAACGACTTAGATAGTAATCCTAATAAGACTCTTATCGTTCTAAAAAAATCTTAAGCCTAGCTATAGGCGGATTAATAGTAGCTAGGCAAAAATACTCGAAGGCTAATAATATTATCTAGCTACTCGATAGTAAAGAAGTTATTCGCGACTAGTATATTTTATATACTCCGAGTAGCTTATCTACTAATAATTTAGAGGTAAGAGTTATATTTAACACTTATAGACAAGTTACGCTATTAGACTAGTATATTATAGTTAAGTACGACCTTCCTAAGGTTATAGCCTAGATTCTAGATATTAGCTAGCTAGACTCCTAAAGCTAGAAGTACTATAGTATATATAAGTTATAGTTTATAATAATCGATTATATAGGGTAAGCTTATTAGAAGACTATCCTTATATATAGTATAGACATAGCTAATTAGGAAGTCCTATTAGGCTATTATACTCTTAAGTATTATACTATTAATATTTCAAATAGCTAGGATACTTAGAAATAGGAGTATATTAAAGAAGATATAGACTTTATTTCTACTAAAGCTTTATTACGTATACTAAAGAAGGATAAGAAGTAGCTAGTATAGTACGTTAGCTAGATCTAAGTTAAGCGTACTACTAACGGACTACTTAGGATTCACGTTACTAAAGCTACTATCGATCTAAGGATCCTAGATACGCTATATATCTACTAGGACCTATTTAATAATAAAGCTACTAGTATACTTCCTTCTTACTAAGTAACTAACTATACTATTAATTTAGTAGATAGGAAGGAACCTTCTTATAGACTACTATATCTACTATTAGCCTATAAGTAGGAAGTCCTTTAAGAATATCTTAAGAAGGAGCTTATAGCTAGGTAGATTAAATATAGTATTAGCTCTACTAGCGCACCTCTCTTATTTATTCTAAAGGTAGATAGTAACCTATACTTATACGTAGACTACTAAGCTTTAAATAATATTACTATTAAGGATAGATATCTACTCCCTCTTATTAAAGAAACTCTAGACTAACTTATTAGTATAAAGTACTTTACCTCGCTAGACCTAAAGGATACTTACTACTATATATAGATCTACGAAGGTAATAAGTAGAAGACTACGTTCTATATATAGTATAGATATTATTAATCTTATATTATACCCTTTAGCTTAACTAATACTCTAGTAACCTTCTAAGTGTATATTAACTATATTCTTTTAGGTCTCCTAGATAATATCTATATTATATATTTAGATAATATTCTTATCTATACGTACTCTTATAGTTTAGAAGAGTACTAGGCTATAGTAAAGAAGATACTAGACTACTTTTAGAAGGCGAGCCTATACTATAATCTAAAGAAGTATAAGTTCGCTACTAATTCGATAAAGTTCCTAGGCTTTATTATTAAGAGAGATAGAGTAGTAGCTAATCTAGATAAGATAGCGACAATCCGAGACTAGCCTCGCCTAATAATAATTAAGGAGCTCTAAGGATTCCTTAGCTTCGCAAACTTCTACTAATAGTTTATTAAAGGTTATATAAAGAAGATAGCTACTATAACAGACTTATTAAAGGGCAACTAAGACTTTAACTAGACCGAAGCGGCCTAGGAGTTATTTAAGAAGGTAAAGAAGTATTTTAAAGAATTACTACTTCTTTGTTATTTTAATCTAACTAAAAGGATTAAGCTAGAGATAGATTTATTAGACTTTAGTATCTTAGGGATCTTATTATAATTGTTTAAAGATAGTAAGTAGTATCCTATTACCTTTATATCTAGAAAGATATAAGACTATAAGTAGAACTAAGAGATATATAACTAGGAGCTACTAGCAATTATCTATTACTTTAAGACTTAGCGATAGTACTATGCTAGTATACTAGTACTAGTCGAGGTATATACGGACTATAACAACCTAAAGACTATCTAGACAATCTAGCGCCTTAATCCGCGATAAGCTAGATAGGTAGTATATCTAGAACAATTCGACTTCGAAATCTACTACTAGTCGGATATCTCTAACTCTACTAATAGTCTTTCGCGGACACTAGATTATTAGATAGAGAGTAATACTATTAATATATTACTTCTAACTTTCTAGCGAAAGCTTAAGCTAGTAAGCGATAGTATCGAGGTAATAGTTAGTATAACGCGAGTTAAGAAGAGTAGCTTAGAAACTATAACTAAAGAGATTTTAGATACTAGCAAAGAACTACTAATAGTACTAAATATATATAATATATCTCTCCTAGACGCTAGTACTAGTACTTATCTATACTATATACTACGCTCTCGAGCATATATTTTACTTATAAGTAAAACTAGTTTAGATAATACTAATACTAAGTTTATATAGGTAATTATAATATTATAGAAGAAGGATCTGTTTATAGCCTAGATCCGAACTAGACCTAGTCGTAGGTAAGTTACTCTTAGGCGCGCTAATCTATAGCGTATTAATAAGAATAATCTATTTTAGTTTTATAGAAGGCTCTTTGTTCCTAATAAACCTATAATATAGAACGAGATCCTAGTAACATTCTATAACACTATACTTATAGGCTATTTCGGAGCTAATAAGATATTATAGCTAATTAAGAGAACGCTATACTAGCCTAAACTAGAGTCTAATATAAAGAGCTATATTAAATCCTATATAGTATACTAGAGATCGAAACTAGGCTAGTATCTACTGTATAGCGAGCTTACGCTATTACTAATTCCTAAAGATATTTAGGAGGAGATTAGTTTAGACTTTATAACTAGTCTGCCTCTAGTAAAGTCTAAAGGTACTATATATAATATAATACTAGTAATTATAGATAGGATATCTAAGATAGCAATATATATTACTATATAGAGTACTTAGGATATAGAATAGTTTACTAATATGTTTATTAAGAATATTATAACGAATTTTAGCTTTCTAAAAGGAAATATTAGCGACTATAGCTCGCTATTTACTTCTAAGCTCTAGACTAAGATCTACTTCTATTATTAGATAGAGCGTAGGCTTAGTACTATTTACTACCCTTAGATAGATAGCTAGATAGAGCGTTAAAATTAGACTCTAGAGATATTCTTATAATACTTTATAAATAAGAACTAGGACAATTAGCTTTAGTTATTACTATTCGTAGAGTTTGTATATAATAATACGCCTTGCTCTAGTACTAGTACGAGCCTATTTAAATTAGTACTTAGTAAGTATTTAAGGTATGCTATATAAAAGGACGTATATAATAAGAGAGAGGCGCTAGCTATATCTTCGAAGGCGGAGATAATATATAAGTCTTAAGAACTTATAGTAGAGTACCTTTATAAAGCCTAAGAGTAGTAGCGTAAGTAGTATAATAAGAAGTATCTTCTATTAACGTTTTAGCTAGGAGATCTTATTCTCCTTAGCTCTAAGAACCTAAAGCTATTATAGCTAAGCTAGAAGATATCTACTAAGTTTATTAGCCTATTTATAGTTAAGAAACCTATAGGGCGATAGCTCTACTACCTTCGCCTTCTAGTCTTATACTAAATCTATAACGTATTCTATATATTACTCCTTAAACTCTTCGAGAAGTATAATAGCGAACCTTTAATAAATATTACCGAACCTAAGATTATACCTAACGGCGAAGAGCTATAGAAGTTCGAAAGAATCTTAGATAAGCGTATAAGGAAGAGTAAGAGAAAATACCTCTTATAATAGAAGAATTACGACAAGTAGAATAATATATAGTAAAGCGTAGAGGACTTCGAGGAGATCGATAATGTAATAAGGCCTTATACGTATATAGGGACTATACAAACAAGGTAGAGGTTATAGCGGAGATAATAGACCCCTATCTATATAGATTAGTAATCTTAAAGAAGGAAGAGATCTCTCCTCTTAAGAGGAACCCTCTCTTATAGAAGAATCTCCCCTCCCTTCGACTCTCGTCTAACTAGAAGTAGGTCCGATAGAGAATCTAATTCCTTCTTAACTACCTACGGTCCGTCGGAGGTAAGGAGTAGAGAACTACCTCTTAGGGCCGCTAGCGGACCGCCTCTAGTGTAGCGAGGTCCTTCCTTCGGCCGAACTGCTAGCAGACTATAGGTAGTATATATACATATTAACCCCTTATAGACCGCCTATAGTATGGACCTAAAGGACCCTCTTAGCCTAAGTCTTACAGATAAGCTTTTAAAGGAATAGTAGGAATCCTCGTCGAACTATAGGCGGATAGGAATAAGAAAGAGTAGTAAATAATATTAAAATAACGCTTTTTATTCTCCTCTATTAATTCTAAAAAACCTAATACTATACTAATATAATAAGGTAGGCGTACTAGCCTACTACTAGTAAAGTAAGCTACTAACTATAGGCGGACTACTACTATCTTAATACCTTATATACCCGCGCTCTTAATACTCTCTACCCTTATATACTAAAGCTAAAGTACTACGCTACTAATATAGTAGTAGTAGTACCTATAGCTAAAGTAATAGTAAAGGCTATAGTAGTATATAGTATACTAGGAACCTACGCTAGACTAGAGGTAGTATTATTAGCTAGCGTAGGTATCTATAGATCTATAGTTATAGTAGTTATTATAGGTAGGCTAGAAGAAGTCTTAGGTAGAGCTAGGTTAGTTATAGTAGACGCTACGTTAGGAGAGCGCTTATAGTACTTATAGAGGTAATAGGTACTAATAGAAGTTATTAATATATTACTAGTCTAACTTCTAGTAATCTAAACATCTTCTAACCTATAAGCTAATATAGGTTATATATCGAATATACCTATATTCTTAGATAAAGATAAGACGTTACCTTATATTAGATTAAGAATAGTAATAGCGTACCTCTTACTCTTTATAGAGGACTTATATAGGACGTTATATATAAAGTTATTATTTCTAGTAGAGTCGGCTAACTACTTATTACTAGAGATCTTAATAATAGCCTTCTTAATAGAAGCGTAAGACTTCTTTAGTAGCGTATTATTACTAGCTATTAGCTATATTAAGATCTTCTTAGCCTTACTACTAGATAGGTTACAAATCTAGTCTAGAGTATAGTCCTCCTTAAATAGCGTCTAGGCTTAGCTAGACTACTAATAGATATAATAAGTAGAGCGAGGAGTATAGTCTAGTAAGAGGCTACGCTCCTAGCGCTTATAGCTCTTAAATAGTATGTTATTAATACGTACGACCTTCTTAGTCTTACTAGCGCTAGTAACTTTAGTTAGCTTATAGGTAGCTACCTTAAAGTAGTCGATAAGGTTAATACGCTCTACCTCTATATTAGAGTTAGTAGAGTTATTACTATTATATATACGTAGCTTATTATTAGTATTAAGTATAATAGAGTTATACTTATAGCTACTACTAGAGTAATAGTATAGGTAGTAATAGGAACTACTAGAGATCCTTATATAGGAAAGGCGACTAGAAGGAGTATTAGCTACTAGTAGGACGCGTCTATAGGAGGTAGTAGATTAGATATTACCTATATCTTATAAAAGACTATTAGCGAAAGAAACATATATTATACTATAGGTAGTCTACTTATAGCTATATTACCTATTATCTATATTATAATAGAAGTTAGCTCGATATCTATACTCTACTTATAGTGTCTCTCCTTATTCTTAATATAGTAGTACTTCTTATCTATATGCGGGTAGTAATCTAGACGTAGGTAGTACTATTCTTTACGCCTAATATTCTACTTATAAGTAGCTATTACCTAGTTAAGAGTTAAATATACGTAGTAGAGCTCGATAGTAGCTACTAATATAACTCTATTATTATAGACTATATCTATATTACTAATATTAACGCTACGCTACTTATAGAGTTCGACGTATATAATATATATGTCGTAGACTTTATTAAGGTAGCCTTATAGAAGAAGGAAGATCTAGAATAATTAGCTACTACCTATAGACTATAGGTAGTTAAAACTATAAGTAGATAACTTATAATCTTATAAAAGCCTTTCTTACTCTTAGTATAGTAACTATAGGTATAGTTATCTAGCTTCTTATATAAGTAGCTAATAGCGACACTTTTAGTATAGGTTATATAGAAGATATATAGGATAGAGATATTATTACGTAGAGCTATAGTATAAAAGTAATATATCTTATTAGCGCTAATATTAGATATACGCGTACTAATAATAGTAGTACTACTACTATAGAAGTCTAGTATTATAGATAGATCGTAGGAGGTTATATATATAAAGAAGTTAATTACAGACTATATATAGTTATAGTACTTTAATAGAAAGATCTTAAAGGGAGAGTACTTAGTAAAAGAATAGTTAGCAATTAACTAAGAAGAAAAATCTAATATTAACGCTAGTAATTTGGCGCTAAAGCGTTACTATAATAACGCGTAACTACCTATTTAGGCTAGTTACTATAGTAGACCTTCTATAAAGTTCTATTCTATATTTATAATAGTATATAGAGTAAGGAACGCGATATAAGTTATAACACCTTATTATAAGGACGTCGGCTTAGGAAGGAGGCGCCTATAAGACTTAGGCTTAGGGGGGCCTTTAGGTCTATACTATAGGTAGTCTATAAGAAGTTAGTATATATATATACTACCTATAGTCTACTAGTAGTTTAGTAGAAAGAAGGATCTTACTATACTAGAGGTAGTCTACTAGCGGCCTAGAGAGGAGGTCTTCTACCCCTTACCTCCTATAGACTATAGGTAGTTAGAACGAATTAGATTCTCTATCGGACCTACTTCTAGTCGGATAGAAGTTAAAAGGAAGGGAGGTTCTTCTATAAGAGAGAGTTCCTCTTAAGAGGAGAGATCTTTTTCCTTCTCTAAGATTACTAATCTATATAGATAGGGGTCTATTATCTCTACTATAACTCTACCTTGTTTATATAGTCCCTATATACGTATAAGGCCTCGTTATACCTTACTATTACTAAGTTTTATAACGTAAGACTATATAAGAGAAAATATAGAAATATTATATTTATATATAAATAAAGAGTTAATAAACTAGGAGTTTAAGCTATAATTAAAGTAAGTTATAGCTATACGACTATTAATCTCGCTTTATATAAGTATATAAGGTAGTACTAATAGACTCTCTATATCTCGCGAAGATATTATAGATACTACTAAAATAACTAGTTTACGCTCTTTATAAAGCTCGCTACTATCTTCTATACTTAAGATATAGCGCTATCTTGTCTTATCTTACTAGTAGGTATAAGACTTAGGCTAAGAGGGTCCTTTAGGTCTATACTATAGGCAGTCTATAAGGGGTTAATATATATATATACTACCTATAGTCTACTAGTAGTTCGGCCGAAGGAAGAGTCTTACTATACTAAAGGCGGTCCGCTAGTAGCCCTAAGAGGTAGTTCTCTACTCCTTACCTCCTATAGACTATAGGCGGTTAAGAAGGAATTAGATTCTCTATTAGACCTATTTCTAGTTAGATAAGAGTCGAAGAGAGAGGAGATTCTTCTATAAGAGAGGGTTCCTCTCGAGAGGAGAGATCTCTTCCTTCTCTAAGATTACTAATCTATGTAGATAAGGGTCTATTATCTCCGCTATAACCTCTACCTTATTTATATAGTCCCTATATACATATAAGGCCTTATTATAGAGTAATCTTCGTACCTATTTTGGAGTAGCGGCTCTAATAGCTCCCCTTACTCGATCTTAGCCTTCGCCTATAGGTCTAGAAGAATAAGGTCCTACTAGTCTATTAAGGCGGAGGAGATTTATTAAAGAGATCGAGGGAGAAGATAAGTAGGTACACGACTAACTACTTAGTTAGTAAAGTTAGCCTAAAGAAGATAATAAGTAATAAGAAGGCGGAGAAAAGATAGAAGGCCTTAATTAAAGAGATAATAAAGAATTAGTCTGTAGATAGGTTCGTACGCTTTAGGATCGTAGGTAGGAACTCTAGCTCTAAGCTAATATTACTTACTAATAGGTTAAGTTATAGGACTACTATAGCTAGAAGCGGACCGCTAATAGACTACTAATAGGTAGATACTCCTTAGCGAAGCAGACTATTAAGGAGCTATCTAATTATAGAAGGAAGAATTTTAAGTAGTTAGAAGACTTTATTCTTAATTATAAGATTACCTTCCTCTAAGCCCTATACCTCTATAACGAGGGTTACTAGTAGGTAACCTAGGCTATATAGTATCTTTTAGATACGCCTAAGGACTATTAGAGAGTATAGTAGAGGTCGAAGAGTAAGGTAGAATATTAAGCTATTACCTAGAAGTACTTTAAGAACTTTATAGCTTAACTCTTAGATAGCCTAGAGGATCGACTCCTTTAAGCCTATATTAAGTACGTAGGTTATAGGTAGAAGTCGGACTAGATAGCCTAAGCCTTCCTTACGTATATAGAGAGGCTTAAGAACTAGATAGATCCTTAGTATACTAAGAAGTAGCTCCTATACTATTACTTTATTCGACTTATAGATAAGCTATAGAAAGCTATTATTAACTATAATACTACTCCTATAACCTAGGATAAGCTTATAGATCTTACTTCTAGATTAGAGAAGAATATTCTAAAGAAGAAGATAGCTAAGAAG
>JAHESH010000259.1:0-29557 GCA_020826765.1 Teratosphaeria viscida
TTTAACTAGACTAAAGCGGCCTAGGAGTTATTTAAGAAGGTAAAGAAGTATTTTAAAGAATTACTACTTCTTCGTTATTTTAATCTAACTAAGAGGATTAAGCTAGAGACAGATTTATTAGACTTTAATATCTCGGGAATCTTATTATAACTATTTAAAGATAGTAAGTAGCATCCTATCGCCTTTACGTCTAGAAAGATATAGGACTATAAGTAGAACTAGGAGATATACGACTAGGAGCTACTAGCGATCGTCTACTACTTTAAGACTTAGCGATAGTACTTTGCTAGCGTACTAGTACTAGTCGAGGTATATACGGACTATAATAACCTAAAGACTATCTAGATAATCTAGCGCCTTAATCCGCGATAAGCTAGATAGGTAGTTTATCTAGAATAATTCGATTTCGAAATCTACTACTAGTCGGGTGTCTCTAACCCTACTAATAGTCCTTCGCGGAAGCTAGATTATTAGACGGAGAACAATACTATTAATATATTGCTCCTAACTCTCTAGCGAAAGCTTAGGCTAGTAAGTAATACTATTAAGGTAATAGTTAGTATAACGCGAGTTAAGGAGAGTAGCTTAGGAACTATAACTAAAGAGATTTTAGATACTAGCGAAGAACCGCTAATAGTACCGAATATATATAACGCGTCCCTTCTAGACGCTAGTACTAGCACTTATTTATACTACGTACTACGCTCTTAAGTATGTATTCTACTTATAAGCAAAACTAGTTTGGGCGATACTAACGCTAAGTTTATGTAGATAATTGTAATATTATAGGAGAAGGATCTGTTTATAGCCTAGATCCGAGCTAGACCTAGCTATAGGCAAGTTACTCTTAGGCGCGCTAATCTATAGCGTTTTAATAAAAACAACCTATTACGGTTTTATAGAAGGCTCTTCGTTCCTAATAAACCTATAATATAGAACGAGATCCTAGTAACATTCTATAACTCTATGCTCGTAGGCTATTTCGGAGCTAATAAGACATCGTAGCTAATTAAGAGAACGCTATACTAGTCCGAATTAGAGTCTAACGTAAAGAGCTATATTAAATCCTATATAGTATACTAGAGATCGAAACTAGGCCGGTATCTACTATATAGCGAGCTTGCGCCGTTACTAATTCCTAAAGATATTTAGAAGGAGATTAGTTTAGACTTTGTAACTAGTCTGCCTCTAGTAAAGTCTAAAGGTACTATATATAATACGATACTAGTAATTATAGATAGGATGTCTAAGATAGTAATATATATTGCCGTATAGAGTACTTAGAATATAGAATAGTTTGCTAATACATTTATTAAGAATATTACGACGAAGTTTAGCTTTCTAAAAGGAATTATTAGCGACTATAGCTCGCTATTTACTTCTAAGCTCTAGACTAAGATCTACTTCTATTATTAGATAGAGCGCAGACTTAGTACTATATACTACCCTTAGACAGATAGCTAGATAGAGCGTTAAAATCAGACTCTAGAAACATTCTTATAATACTTTGCGAATAATAACTAGGACAATTAGCTTTAGTTATTACTATTCGTAGAGTTTGCGTATAATAATATAATTTACTCTAGTACTAGTACAAGCCCGTTTAAATTAGTACTTAGTAAGTATCTAAGATAGGCTATATACGAGGACGTATATTATAAGAAGGAGGCGCTAGCTATATCTATAAGGGCGGAGATAATATATAAGTCTTAAGAACTTGTAGTAGAGCACCTTTATAAAGCCTAAGAGTAATAGTATAAGTAGTATAATAAAAAGTATCTTCTATTAACGTTTTAGCTAGGAGATCTTATTCTCCTTAGCTCTAAGAACCTAAAGCTATCGTAGCCGAGCTAGAAGATGTCTACTAAGTTTATTAGTCCGTTTGTAGTTAAGGAACCTATAGGGCGACAAGCCTACTACCTTCGCCTTCTAGTCTCGTACCAAATCTACGACGTATTCTATATATCGCTCCTTAAACCCTTCGAGAAGCGTAATAGCGAACCTTTAACAAATATCGCCGAACCTAAGATCGTATCTAATAGCAAAGAGCTATAGAAGGTCGAGAAAATCTTAGATAAGCGCGTAAAGAAGGGTAAGAGAGAATACCTATTACGATAAAAGAATTATAATAAGTAGAATAATATATAGCAAAGCGTAGAGGACTTCGAGGAGATAGATAAGCTTTTAAAGGAATAGTAGGAATCCTTGTCGAACTATAGGCGGATAGGGACAAGAAAGGGTAGTAAGTAATATTAAAATAACGCTTTTTATTTCTCCTTTATCTTAACTCTAAAAGAAAACCTAATACTATATTAATATATAGAGGTAGGCGTATTAGTCTACTACTAGTAAGGTAAGCTACTAACTATAGGCAGACTATTACTACCTTAACGCTTTATATACCTCGCTCTTAATAATCTGTCCTTAGATACTAAAACTAAAGTACCGCGCCGCCGATATAGTAGTAGTAGCACCTACTACTATAATAGTAGCGAAGGCTATAGTAGTTTATAGCGTACTAGGAACCTATACTAGACTAGTAGTAATAGTATTAGCTAGCGTAGCTATCTATAGGTCCGCGGTTATAGTAGTTACTATAGGCGGACTAGAGGAGGTTTAGGGCGAGGAGGCTAGGTTAGTCGTAGTAGGAGTCGCGTTAGAGGAGCGCTTATAGTACTTATAGAGGCGGCGGGTACTAATAGGAATTATTAATACGTTAGTAGTCTAACCTCTAGGGATCTTAACCTCTTCTAACCTACAAGCTAATATAGGCTATACGTCGAATATACCTACTATCTTAGATAAAGGTAAGATATTACTCTATACTAGGTTAAGGATTATTACGGCATACCTCTTATCCTTCTTAGATAACTTGCGTAAAGAGTTACGTATAAAGTTATTATTACTAGTAGGAATAGTAGGCTGCTTATCGCTAGATATCTTAATAATAACCTTCTTAGTAGGGACGTAGGACTTCCTTAGTAGCGTATTGTCGCTACCTACTATCTATATTAAGATCCTCTTAGCCTTACTACTAGATAGGTTATAGACCTAGTCTAGGGTATAGCCCTCCTTAAATAGCGTCTTAGCTTAGCTAGACCGCTAATAGATATAATAGTTAGAGTAAGGGGTGCGGTTAGGTAAGAGGCTATACTCCTAGCGTCTACGGCTCTTAGATAGTATGTTATTAATATATATAGTCTTCTTAGTCTTATTAGCGCTAGCGACCTTAGTTAGCTTATAGGTAGCTACTCTAAAGCGGTCGATAAGGTTAACGCGCTCCGCCTCTATATTAGGATTAGTAGAGTTATAGCTATTATATATACGCGGCTTCTTATTAGTATTAAGCATAATAAAGCTATACTTTCGGCTACTACTAGAGTAATAGTACGGACGGCGATAAGAGCTACTTAAGATCCTTATATAGGATAAGGGACTAGAAGGAGTGTTAGCTACTAATAGAGCGCGTCTATAGAGGGTAGTAGATTAGATGTCGCCTATATTCTATAACAGACTATTAGTAAAAGAAGCATATATTATACTATAGGTAGTCTACTTACGGCTATGTCGCCTATTATCTATAACGTTCTAAGAGTCGTCTCTATATTAGTACTCCGCTTATAGCGCCTCTCCTTATTCTTAATACAGCGGAATTCTTTATTAGTACGTAGGCAGCGATCTAGGCGTAGGTAGTATTTACTCTTACGCTTAATATCCTACTTATAAGTAGCTATTACCTAGTTAAGGGTTAGCTACGCCTAGCGGAGTTTAATAGCGGCTATTAGTACGACTTCGTCGTTATAGACTATATCCGCATCGCTAATATCTACGCTACGCTACTTATAGAGCTCGATATATAAGATATATATATCGTAGACCTTATTAAGGTAGCCTTAAAGTAGAAGGAAGATCTATAACTATTAGTTACTACCTACTAACTATAAGTAGTTAGGACTATAAGCAGATAACTTATAATCTTATAAAAACCTTTCTTGCCCTTAGTATAGTAACTATAAGTATAGTCGTCTAGCTTCTTATATAAGCGTCTAATAGCGACGCTTTTAGTATATATTATATAGAAGATGTACTAGATAGGGGCATTATTACGTAGAGCTTTAGTATAGAATTAGTATATCTTATTAGCGCCGATATTAGATGTACGCGTGCTAATAATAGCGGTGCTACTACTATAGAAGCCTAGTATTATAGGCGGGTCGTAGGAGGTTATATAGATAAAGAAGTTAGTTACGGACCGTATATAGTTATAGGACTTTAATAAAGAGAAGCGTAGAGAGATTATTAAGTAGGAGAATAGTTAGCGATTAACTAAAGAGAAGAATTTGATGTTAACGCTAGCGATTCGGCGCTAAAGCGTTACTATAATAACGCATGCCTACCTATTTAGGCTAGTTACTATAACGGACTTCTATAAAGTTCTATTCTATATTTATACTAGTACGTAGAGCGAGATACGCGATACGAGTTATAATATCTTGCTATTAGGACGTTAGCTTAGAAAGGGGGCGACTATAAGACTCTAGCTAAGGGGGTCCTTTAGGTCTATACTATAGGCGGTCTATAAGAGGTTAATATGTATATATACTACCTATAGTCTACTAGTAGTTCGGCCGAAGGAAGGATCTCGCTATACTAGAGGTAGTCCGCTAGCGGCCCTAAAAGGTAGTTCTCTACCTCTTACCTCCTACGGACTATAGGTAGTTAAGAAGGAATTAGATTCTCTATCGGACCTGCTTCTAGTTAGACGAGAGTCGAAGAGAGGGGAGATTCTTCTATAAGAGAGGGTTCCTCTCGAGAGGAGAGATCTCTTCCTTCTCTAAGATTACTAATCTATATAGATAGGGGTCTATTATCTCTACTACAACCTCTACCTTGTTTGTATAGTCCCTATATACGTATAAGGCCTTATTACACTCCTACTAGCTTCTAATCCTACTCTAGGGTCTTCTTAATATAATATGCCCTTTTGTCCTTCTAAGAGAAAGTACCTCTTTATCTTTATAATAGAGAATTATAAATTAGAGGATATTTGCCTCTAGTATATAAATAAAGTCGTAGGTTAAAGTATAATTACTCTTTACTTATACTAGCTTATTTGTTTGTCTATATAAATGTCTTATTTTTATATATATTAGTTTATATACTAGTATATATAAATACCTTATCTCTATAGGTAGGTCCGATTCTATATAAAGTTATCTACCCTCTCTCTCTTTCTTAATATACTTCTTTAGTTATTACTTTCTAATATTCTTATACTTTTTTAATACCTTAGTATAGCGTAATAGTAAGGTGTTCTACTAATTCTATTAGATATTACTTTACTCGACGAGAAGCTTAGATAGCTCGCTACTCTAAGCTCTAATACTATAAGACATCTAACTCTTAGTTATATCTAGCTCTAGGCATATATTCGATTCCTCCGCGAGGTATACTATACTAGTTAGTTCTCTAAGGTCCCTTTAGTATTTAAGGGTAATATAACTTAGTTTTACGTTACTTATCTAGGCTAGGTATTTTCTAATAATCTAGGCTTATAAGAATATAACCTAAATATACTAACTAGTATAATATCTATTATAGCGGGTCTTATAATAGCTAGTACTACCTAGACTATAAACTAGGTCTAGTATACTATAAAGTTAGGAGGCTAGTATATTAGTCTATACGCCCTTTATTACTCTAACCCTAGGAATCTTTATCTTAAGTATTCTTATATAAACTACTTTAGGAAGAACTAAAAGAAGTACTACTCGCTCTATACTAGATTAGTAGATAAGAATCCCTTAGGTTAGAGTAGTACTTCGAGTTAGAATAGTCTATTAGGCCTAGCTTAGAGTAGCCTATTAGCCTAAGCTTAGGTAGGTAGCTATAACCTCTACCCTCGCCTCTCTACTTCCTAGCCTATTAATCTAACTTCCTAAGCTCTAGCTCGTTAGAGCCTAGGTTAGAGTCCTAATATAGGCTTATAGCGTTAGAGAGATAAGGATTGTTGTTAGAGAGATCTAGATTGTTACTAGATAGCCCTAGATAAGTACTAGGAGGGCGAATACTATAGGTTGCTTATTTGTCTTATAGATTATTATAATAAGGCCTTCTCTAAGCCCTATACTAATTAGGAAGCTAGAGACCTCTTTACTATATAGTTTAATAAGACCCTATAGCTAGATAGGTATATTCTAATTAGGACTAAGCTAACGCGATTTACCTAGAGTAATCTTATCTACTATAGGATCTTAGTTTATCTCTAGGAGGCTAAGTTCGCCTAGTATAAGTAGAGCGTTATTAAGAGGCTCCTAACTCTTATAGATTAGGCTACTAATTATAAGTTAACCTAGATAGGCGAGAAGATTAAAGCTCTAACCTATTAGTACCTTACTAATTAGGCCTTCCTCTTCTAGCTCTATTAGCGTACCTCGATTTCGCCTATAATTAAGGAAGAGTCCTTATTAACTAAGAGGTCTGTTACTCCGCTTAAGTAAGCTCTAGTCCCTATTCCTACTATAGCTCTTTAGGGTATAAACTTTAGTTAAAGACGTTAGGGCTCTAATAGTCCTAGTTAGAGGCGTTAGAGTACTAGGGTTCTTAGTTAGAGATATTAGTTACTTAGAGAAGCCTAGGAGAAAAGATATAAGTATAAGATCCTAAGGACTCTTTTCTTTCTAACTTATTATTAGCCTTCTAGGCTAGATGTCTATATAACTAGTATAAGTCTAATTCTCTTAGGTAGAAGTCTAAGAGGTTAGCCTATTAGGAGTATATAGAGTAGTACTTATTTATCCCTAACTCTAGACGACTATAATATTCTACTTTCTACTAAGCGCTTACCTTCTAAATATTAGTTATCTTCTAATATTAGCCTAGGTGCTTCTAGGACCGAGCGGTACTTAGTTATTATTCGTTAGGGTCTATTTCCTACTTATCTAAGCCCTCGTGTTATTATACTAAGACTTCCTATAAACCTACTCTATAATATTCCTAAGGTAGGTCGAGTAAGGGCCTAATAGGAGTTCTATAATTAGTAGCGGTTTTACTAGGAGATTACTAAGACGCCCGATAAGAGGATTAGTAGCGAGGTTTCTAAGTAGCCTAATATAGGTCCGTCCTAGGCTAGTCGTCGTAGTAGTTAGAGTAGTAGTTAGAGTGCTCGTTATAGGTCTAGGGCTAGCTACTAGTAGAATAGGCATTCTAATAGGGATTTAGGAGTTCCTAATAACAAATAAGAGTACCTAAGGTAGTAGGTTAGTCTAGTAGTATATTATAGTACTACTCCCTAGTAGTAGCTATAATTATAAAAATAGAAAGAAAATTAAAGCAAAAGGATTACTTCCTTAGCTAAAGCTACTCTACTATTTTCTCGAATTAGGGCCCTAGTTTTAGTTTCGTTAGGCTGTCGGCAATTATATTAGAGGTCTTAATATAGGTAATAGAGATAATGCCCTTCTTATAGAGATCTCTCTAATAATAGTAGGCTACGTCGATATACTTTAACCTCTTGCTCGCGTATATATCCTTTATAAGGGTAATTACCGCTTAGTTATCTTCTTGTAGCTATACTATTAGTAATCCTATAGCGAACTTTATCTCCTCCTTAATATATAGGCTCTAACTAATATATCTTTATATCTTTATATCTCGAAGGATCTAATAGAGGAACTATAACTACTTTATATACCTTACTATTATTATATACTCTACCTCTATTATCGAGCTTACTATTAACTTCTACTTCTTACTAGCCTAAGATACTAGTTCTCTAGTAAGTATAAAGATATTTCCTAGTACTAAGGTATAGTCTAACTTATCTATTATGTAGTTAGAGTTAGAGTATCCTATAAGTATATCTTGTGCCTTTATATTATATATAATCCTAAGGTCCTTAAACAAGTATATATACCTTCTAAGCTTCTTTAGAGCCTACTAGTAGTATTTAGCTAGGTTAGATATATACTAGCTTAGCCTTCTAAGCGCGAATATAATATTAGGCTAGGTTAGAATGCCTATATATATCTAGCTACTAATAGCCTCTTAGTACTCCTTCTTATCTACTCTAATATTATTAGGTCCTAATACTCTAATCGCGTCGTAGCTATCTAGAGGTAATTAGATTAATAAAGTACCCTCTACTAATATTATAAGCTTATCTAGCATCTTTTTAATATAGTACGTCTAGTCTAAGCGTAGAGTACCTACTTTTTAGTCTCTAATAATCTTAATATTTAGAAGGTAGTTCGCTTCTCCTAGATCCTTAATCTTAAAGAATATCGCAAACTTCTTCTTAAACTAGTCTATATTAGTTATACTTTCCGCTCCTATTATAATGTCGTCTATATATACTAGGACTATTATCTTCTAGGTAGAGTAGACGAAAAGGTAGGAATTAGCTCTACTTTAAATAAACCCGATCTTCTCGATCTTTCTTTTATAGAGTTAGTACTAGTCTTAGGCTACCTACTTTAGGCTATATAAGCTCTTTTCTAGCTTAAGTACCTTACCTAGGTTAACTCTAACTCTAGGTAGAGTATATATTAGAATAACTTCTTTTAGGACTAACTCTATAAAAGCGTTATTAACGTCTACCTAGTATAGCTCCTAATTATTTATATATACTATAGCTATAAAGAGGCGAATAGTATTATATCTAACTATTAAGGCGAATATATCCTTAAAGTTAACTCTAAGTACCTAGCTAAATCCTCTAGTAATAAGTTAAGCTTTAAACTTATTAACTAATCTATTAGTATTATATTTTATATCGAAGACCTATTTCGACGTAATTAGATTAGCTCCTACTAGTACGACTATAGCCTTATAGGTTAGGTTGCCTTCTAATATTATAGTTTCTGCCTATATAGCTTCTAGCTATAAGTGTCCCTACTTCTTATTAGAGACTACCTACTTATATGTCTTCGAGATAAGTATCTTCTCTAATAGTTATATTCTAGCTCCTACTACTACTAGGCTATATTCCTCTACGTCTACTATAAACCTAAACTAGCTATCCTTATACTAGTAGAGCTCTTCTTCTATGTTTATACCTAATATTATATCGTAGATTATAATAAAGCTCTTAATTATCTCTATAGCTCTCTTTAGCTTGTCTTACCTCTCTTCGTCTCCCTAATTACAACTTCTCTTACTAGTTATCTTATTTAACTACTTTAGTAGGCCTCTATCTATTCTAACTTCCTCTAACCTATCCGATACTAGCCTTATCCTCTTACCTAGTACTAGGGTAAGGGGCGTAGGTAGGGCTACTAGCTCTTAGTCTACTAGCTTCTACTCTAGCTAGACCTAATCTAACTAGCTCTACTCCCTCTCCTATTACTCTAACTTCTCTAGCTCGTTATTAGAGTCTAGATTATATCTCTCGACGCTTGCGTCTAGTTTTAGTAGCTAGAGTAGTTAGATATATATTATAACTCTATATATTATAATTAGGCTTAGCGGCTTTAGGATTAGATTAGGCTTTAGTAATAGGCGTATTATATTCGGATTAGGCTTTAGTAGGCGCCTAATATAATAAGGCCTTATATATATATAGGGACTATATAAATAAGGTAGAGGTTATAGTAGAGATAATAGATCCCTATCTATATAGATTAGTAATCTTAGAGAAGGAAGAGATCCCTCCTCTTAAGAGGAACCCTCTCTTATAGAAGAATCTCCCCTCTCTTCGACTCCTATCTAACTAGAAGTAGGTCTAATAGAGAATCTAATTCCTTCTTAACTACCTATAGTCTATAGGAGGTAAGGGGTAGAGAATTACCTCTTAGGGCCGCTAGTAGACTACCTCTAGTATAGTAAGATCCTTCCTTCGGCTAGACTACTAGCGGACTATAGGTAGTATATATATATATATTAACCTCTTATAGACCGCCTATAGTATAGACCTAAAGGACCCTCTTAGCCTAAGTCTTATAGGCGCCCCCTTCCTAAGCTAACGTCCTAATAGTAAGGTATTATAGCTTATATTACGTATCTCGCTCTATAGGCTAGTATAAATATAGAATAGAACTTTATAGAAGGTCTGTCGTAGTAACTAGCCTAAATAGGTAGGCACGCGTTATTATAGTAACGCTTTAGCGCTAAATTACTAGCGTTAATATTAAATTCTTCCTTCTAGTTAATTACTAACTATTCTCCTACTTAATAATCTTCTCTACACTCCTCTTTATTATTAAAGTCCTATAACTATATATAGTCTATAACTAACTTCTTTATCTATATAACTCTCTATAATCCGCCTATAATACTAGGCTTCTATAGTAGTAGTACTACTATTATTAGTATATATACAACTAATATTAGTACTAATAAGACATACTAATTCTATACTAAAGCTCTATATAATAATACTCCTATTTTATACATCTTCTATATAATATATACTAAAAGCGTCGCTATTAGCTACTTATATAAGAAGCTAGATAACTATACCTATAGTTACTATACTAAAGGTAAGAAAGGCTTTTATAAGATTATAAGTTATCTACTTATAGTTTTAACTACTTATAGTCTATAGGTAGTAACTAATAGTTATAGATCTTCCCTCTACTTTAAGGCCGCCTAAATAAGGTCTATAATATACGTATCGTATATATTAAGCTCTATAAATAGCGTAGCGTAGATATTAGTAATATAGATATAGTCTATAATAACGAAGTTATACTACTAGCTACTATTAAACTTTACTAGGCGTAGCTAACCCTTAACTAGGTAATAGCTACTTATAAGTAGGATATTAAGTATAAGAGCAAGTATTACTTACGCCTAGATTACTACCTATATACTAATAAAGAGTTCCGCTATATTAAGAATAAAGAGAGGCGCTATAAGTAGAGTATAGATATTAAGACAACCTCTAGAACGTTATAGATAATAGGCGATATAGCTATAAGTAGACCGCCTATAGTATAATATATACTTCTTTTACTAATAGTCTATTATAGGATATAGGCGATATCTAATCTACTACTTTCTATAGACGCGCTCTACTAGTAGCTAATACTCCTTCTAGTCGTCTTTCCTATATAAGGATTTCTAGTAGTTCTTTTCGCCGCTAATACCTTTATTCTAGTAGTAGCTAAAAGTATAACCCTATTATACTTAATACTAATAATAAGCTACGTATATATAATAGTAACGACTCTACTAACTCTAATACTAAGGCGGAGTATATTAACCTTATTAACTACTTTAGGGTAGCTACCTATAAGCTAACTAAGGTTACTAGCGCTAATAAGACTAAGAAGACTATACGTATTAATAACATACTATCTAAGAGCTATAGATACTAGGAGCGTAGCCTCTTACCTAACTATACTCCTCGCTCTAACTATTATATCTATTAGCGGTCTAGCTAAGCTAAGACGCTATTTAAGGAAGGCTATACCCTAGACTAGGTCTATAACCTATCTAGTAGTAAGGCTAAGAAGATCTTAATATAGCTAGTAGGTAGTAATAATATACTACTAAGGAAGTCTTACGCTCCTACTAAGAAGGCTATTATTAAGATATCTAGCGATAAGTAGTCTACTATTCCTACTAGTAATAATAACTTTATATATAACTCTTTACATAAGTTATCTAAGAAGGATAAGAGATATACTATAATAATCCTCGACCTAGTATAGAGTAACGTCTTATCTTTATCTAAGATAGTAGGTATATTTGATATATAGCCTATATTAGCTCGTAGGTTAGAAGAGGTTAAGATCTCTAGAGGTTAGACTACTAATATATTAATAACTTCTATTAGTACCTACTACCTCTATAAGTACTATAAGCGCTCCTCTAACGCGACCTCTACTATAACTAACCTAGCTCCCTCGCCCTAGACCTCCTCTAGTCCGCCTATAGTAACTACTATAACTATAGACCTATAGATAGCTACGCTAGCTAATACTACTACTACTAGTCTAGTATAGGTTCCTAGTACGCTATAAACTACTATAGCCTTCGCTACTACTATAGTAATAGGTACTACTATTACTATATTAGCGGCGTAGTACTTTAGTTTTAGTATCTAAGGACAGATTATTAAGAGCGAGGTATATAAGGCGTTAAGGTAATAATAGTCCGCCTATAGTTAGTAGCTTACCTTACTAGTAGTAGACTAATATACTTACCTTATTATATTAGTATAGTATTAGGTTTTTTAGGATTAATAGAGGAGAATAAAAAGCGTTATTTTAATATTACTTACTATCCTTTCTTGTCCTTATCCGCCTATAGTTCGATAAGGATTCCTACTATTCCTTTAAAAGCTTATCTATCTCCTCGAAGTCCTCTACGCTTTACTATATATTATTCTACTTATTATAATTCTTCTATTATAGTAGGTATTCTCTCTTACCCTTCCTTACGCGCTTATCTAAGATTTTCTTAACCTCCTATAGCTCTTCGCTATTAGGTATAATCTTAGGTTTAGCGACATTTATTAAAGGTTCGCTATTACGATTCTTAAAGAATTTAAGGAGCAATATATAGAATATGTCGTAGATTTAGTATAAGACTAGAAGGCGAAGGTAGTAGGCTTGTCGCCCTATAGGTTCCTTAACTATAAATAGACTAATAAACTTAGTAGATATCTTCTAGCTCGGCTATAATAGCTTTAGGTTCTTAGAGCTAAGGAGAATAAGATCTCTTAGCCAAAACGTTAATAGAAGATACTTCTTATTATACTACTTACGCTACTACTCTTAGGCTTTATAAAGATACTCTACTATAAGTTCTTAAGACTTATATATTATCTCCGCTCTTAAAGATATAGCTAGCGCCTCCTCTCTTATAATATACGTCCTTATATATAAGACTCTATCTTAGGGGATACTTACTAAGTACTATACTATAGGCGGTCTATAAGGGGTTAATATATATATATACTACCTACGGTCCGCTAGTAGTTCGGCCGAAAGAAGGATCTCGCTATACTAAAGGCGGTCCGCTAGCGGCCCTAAGAGATAGTTCTCTACCCCTTACCTCCTATAGACTATAGGTAGTTAAGAAGGAATTAGATTCTCTATTAGACCTACTTCTAGTTAGACGAGAGTCGAAGAGAGGGGAGATTCTTCTATAAGAGAGGGTTCCTCTTAAGAAGAGGGATCTCTTCCTTCTCTAAGATTACTAATCTATATAAATAGGGGTCTATTATCTCTACTACAACCTCTACCTTGTTTGTATAGTCCCTATATACGTATAAGGCCTTATTATACTTATATATAGCCTACCTTAGATACTTACTAAGTACTAATTTTAATAGGCTCGTACTAGTACTAGAGTAAGGCGTATTATTATATATAAACTCTATAAATAGTAATAACTAAAGCTAATTGTCCTAGTTATTATTTATAAAGTATTATAAGAATGTTTCTAGAGTCTAATTTTAATGCTCTATCTAGCTATCTATCTAAGAGTAGTATATAGTACTAAGCCTACGCTATAAGACTCGGGCTAAGGAGGTCCTTTAGGTCTATACTATAGGCGGTCTATAAGGGGTTAATATATATATATACTACCTATAGTCTACTAGTAGTTCGGCCGAAGGAAGGATCTTACTATACTAGAGGCGGTCCGCTAGTAGCCCTAAGAGGTAGTTCTCTACTCCTTACCTCCTACGGACTATAGATAGTTAAAAAGGAATTAGATTCTCTATCGGACCTACTTCTAGTTAGACAAGAGTTAAAGAGAGGGGAGATTCTTCTATAAGAGAGGGTTCTTCTTAAGAGGAGGGATCTCTTCCTTCTCTAAGATTACTAATCTATATAGATAGGGGTCTATTATCTCCGCTATAACCTCTACCTTATTTATATAGTCCCTATATATATATAAGGCCTTATTATAGAGTAATCTTTATACTTGTTTTAGAGTAGTAGCTCTAATAGCTCCCTTTACTCGATCTTAGCCTTCGCCTATAGGTCTAGAAGAATAAGGTCCTACTAGTCTATTAAGGTAGAGGGGATTTATTAAAGAGATCGAGGAAGAAGATAAGTAGGTATACGACTAACTACTTAGTTAGTAAAGTTAGCCTAAAAAAGGTAATAAGTAATAAGAAGGTAGAGAAGAGATAGGAGGCCTTAATTAAGGAGATAATAAAAAATTAGTCTATAGATAGGTTCGTACGCTTTAGGATCGTAGGTAGGAACTCTAGCTCTAAGCTAATATTACTTGCCTATAAGTTAAGTTATAGGACTACTATAGCTAGAAGTAGACTACCGACAGACTACTAATAGGTAGATACTCCTTAGCGAAGTAGACTATTAAGGAACTACCTAATTATAAAGGGAAGAATTTTAAGTAGTTAGAAGACTTTATTATTAATTATAAGATCGCCTTCCTCTAAGCCTTATACCTCTATAACGAAGGTTACTAGTAGGTAACCTAGGCTATATAGTATCTTTTAGATACGCCTAAGGACTATTAGAAGGTATAGTAGAAGTCGAAGAATAAGGCAGAATATAAAGCTATTACCTAGAAGTACTTTTAGAACTTTATAGCTTAACTTTTAGATAGCCTAGAGGATCGACTTCTTTAAGCCTATATTAAGTACGTAGGTTATAGGTAGAAGTTAGACTAGATAGCCTAAGCTTTCCTTACGTATATAGAGGAGCTTAAGAACTAGATAGATCCTTAGTATACTAAGAAGTAGCTCCTATACTATTACTTTACTCGACTTATAGATAAGCTATAGAAAGCTATTATTAACTATAATACTACTCCTATAACCTAGGATAAGCTTATAGATCTTGCTTCTAGATTAGAGAAGAATATTCTAAAGAAGAAGATAGCTAAGAAGCCTATAGAGAAGAAGCCTACGCTAAAGGCTTCCTCTATAAAGAGTAAGGAGAAGTCGAAGGATTATACTACCGATAGTCTGTCTAAGAAGCCTAAACGCGATATAAGCAAAATAAATTACTATAGGTATAGTAAGAAGGGCTACCTCCGGCCTAATTATCCTAAGGCTAAGAACAATTTAGGCGGTAATCCTAATAAGACTCCTATTATCCTAAAAAAATCCTAAACCTAACTATAGGCGGATTAGTAGTAGTTAGGAAAAAACACTCGAAGACTAATAATACTATCTAGCTACTTAAGAATAAAGAAGTTATTCGCGACTAGTATATTTTATATACTCTAAGTAGCTTACCTACTAATAATTTGGAGGTAAGGGTTATATTTAATACCTATAGACAAGTTACGCTATTAGACTAGTATGTCGTAGTTAAGTATAACCTTCCTAAGGTTATAGCCTAGATTCTAGATATTAGCTAGCTAAGCTCCTAAAGCTAGAAGTACTATAGTATATATAAGTTATAGCTTATAATAACCGATTATATAGGGTAAGCTTATTAAAAGACTATCCTCGTATATAGTATAGACATAGCTAATTAGGAAGTCCTATTAGGCTATTATACCCTTAAGTATTATATAATTAATGTTTTAAATAGCTAGGATGCTTAGAAATAGGAGTATATTAAGGAAGATATAGACTTTATTTCTACTAGAGCCTTAGCGCGTATACTAAAGAGGGACAAAAAGTAGCTAGTATAGTACGTTAGCTAGATTTAAGTTAAGCGTATTACTAATAGTCTATTAAAGGTGTATATTACTAAAGCTACTATTAATCTAAGGATCCTAGATACGCTATATACCTACTAGGACCTATTCGATAATAAAGCTACTAGTATACTCTCCTCTTACCGAGTAACTAACTATACTATTAATTTAGTAGATAGGAAGGAACCTCCTTATAGACTACTATATCTATTATCGGCCTATAAGTAGGAAGTCCTTTAAGAATATCTTAAGAAGGAACTTATAGCTAGGTAGATTAAATATAGTATTAGCCCTACTAGCGTACTTCTCTTATTTATTCTAAAGGTAGATAGTAACCTACGCTTATATGTAGACTACTAAGCCTTAAATAATGTTACTATTAAAGACAGATATCTACTCCCTCTTATTAAAGAAACTCTAGACTAACTTATTAGCGTAAAGTACTTTACCTCGCTAGACCTAAAGAATACCTACTACTATATCTAGATCCGCGAAGGTAATAAGTAGAAGACTACGTTCTATATATAGTATAGGTACTATTATAGAAAGCATAGTCCTTACTATAGGACTGTAGCTAAGAGACCTTCTAGAGGATAGATAGCTTCTAATAATTAATAAGTCTATACTATATTACTATCTTATACGTTATAGTCCGCGTAATAATATAGTAGCTTTAATTAGAAAAGATTACTAGCCGAGGCTACTACCCTTCGGTACTAATTATTACTATACGACTAGTTCCCTAGCAGACTATACTAGGAGCTAACTAGATAGTAGCTAGTAGACGCCCTCTAGCCTAGGTAAGAAACTAATAGATAATCGATATAGATTATTTAGACTAGTTCCGCCTAGATCTTTAATAACTATCTCTAGATAGTACTAAGACCGCCCCGAGCGAACACTATAATTACCTCTACCCTTATACTCTTAGGCGACCCTCGAGTAGAGGCACTTAGGAGTAGAAGGATTAATATTAAGAAGCAGAAGTAACACCTTTATATATAGAGACTGTGCCTACTTTAACATTTATTTTCGACTTCTAGATAAGATTCGGCTAAGCCAGATTAGGTAAGGATCCTTAGAGCTAGAGGAGTCCTTACCTAGGAGGCGACTATTCTACCTAACACCTCTCTCTTCTTACTCCTATACTATCTTCCTTCTAGATAATAATATAATACGTACTAGCTAAGGATAGTTATTATAGGTAATAGATACTCTACGTAGTATACTAGCTCTCTTATAACCTATACTAGAATATTAGTATCTTAGTTTCCCTATAATAGACATAGATATTAAGCTAATTACTTAATACATCGACTATTATATAGACGACGTTAAGAGATCTAGAGCCTTCTTAAAGAAATACCGTAGGGTAGAAAGAATTACTATTCTCTATAACTACTACTACCTAGAAGTATTACGACTTAACTATCCTACTTCGGAGGATCTTAGTTTAGTAGAGTTATAAGAGTTCCTAGGATAGTAGATTATCGATGTCTTAAAACTTACTACTAGTATAAAAGCCTTAAGAAAGGCATTTAAGAGGGTTATCGATACCCTATACTACTAGTAGTAGTAGTACTATCTAGTCTTCGACAAGACGCTAGAGAGAGTGCGGCGCTTAATAGTCCCTACTAACAGAATACTAGTAGAGACCCCTATACTAGAGCGCTAATAGGAGCATCCTATACTAGAACCTTCCGTACTAGAGCGCTAGTAAGAGCATCCTATTTTAGAACATTACGTAATAGAATACTAGTAAGAGCATTCTATACTAGAACACTAAGGGTAGCTATAATAGTAAGGGTAGCTACTATAGCTAAGATAGCTATATTAACGAGAATAGCTACGTTGTCTTAGCCCGGCCTTATTATACTTAGTAGGCTAGCTATAGTCTCCGAGCTTATAGGAACTAAGCTCCCTAGAAGAGGTTTGTTAGTAATTAGAGCCTTGTTAGTAGTCCGAGCCTCGTTAGTAATTAGAACCTCGTTAGTAGTCGGAGCCTCGTTAGTAGTTAGAGCCTTAGTAGTAGTTAGAGCCTCGTTAGTAGTCGGAACCTCGTTAGTAGTTAGAGCTAAGCCCTACTCTAAGTAGGCCGAGCCTACTAGAATAATAGTTACCTGAATATCGCGGACTAGAACTAGAAGGGGCTTCGAATAAACTAAGTCTACTAGCACGATAGTTACCTAGATACTATATATAGTTAGGGATAGGACTAGTTCTAAGTAAGCCGAGTCTATAGGAGTAATAGTCTCCTTTAGTATTAGGACGATTACTAGAGGAACCAAATAGGTAAGAGTAGTAAGACTATAAGTAAATAAGATTAGAGCGACCCTTAAGCGAATTATATCTAGACTATCTATAGAGATTAGGTCCTTAGTAAGCGTAGCTATCCGATTATTATAAGCGACGGACGCTAGAGCGACCCTAAAGACAAACTAACTTATAGAGACTATAGTCTCTTCTATAGAGATAATTAAGCCTATAGAGACTAGGCTATTATAGACCTCGTAGGTAACCCTAACTAGAAGCGTCGAGTCCCTTATCGTTATTCTCGGCGGGATAAAGACAGACTTCGAGTATAGTATTATTACTAATATAGTTACTAATAAGCTCGCTCTTTATAAACTAACTAAGTAGGGAAGAGTCCCTTAAGGAGGTTAAGAACTATAAAGGACATTAAAACAAAACGTATATAGAGTAGAATAGCTAACGACTATATATAGAAAGAGAATTATAACAAATAATCGAAGACTATATAAGGGAAGACCGTATAGAGAATCTAAGACTCTGTAATAACGCTTAGGTAGAGTAAGCGGGCCTTATAGAGGCTAATAGCTAGAGAGCCCGTTATAATTCGGCAAGAATTAACGACTATATCGACCTATACGCTCGGCGTAAAGACTACCTATAGCGCTATAAGTAAGACTGTCTTAACAAACAAGAATAGAGGGACAAACCCTTATACTAGTTAGGAAGACAATCTTATTACTAATATATAGAGGAACCTCGCTAACTATAGAATAAGCCTAATTATTATTATAATATAGAGGAACAATAACGCTAGAGTAACGAGTAGAGAGAGGACCTATATAATTCAGACAATT
This sequence comes from Teratosphaeria viscida, assembly GCA_020826765.1. Taxonomy (NCBI): domain Eukaryota; kingdom Fungi; phylum Ascomycota; class Dothideomycetes; order Mycosphaerellales; family Teratosphaeriaceae; genus Teratosphaeria; species Teratosphaeria viscida. Next base: position 18,684 of record JAHESH010000259.1, read on the forward strand.
CCTTAAGCATAGAATCTAGTTTACGCTTATATTATTGCTATAGTAAGAGGAAGGATAGGAAGAAGAGGACGGACTGTCGCCTAGATTATAAGCGTTAATATAGAACCCTATTAGATAACCCTAATTCCTCCTTATTATCTAAAGACAATTGTTATAAAGACTATCGTTACTATAAGCGTACCTACTATTATCGACGCTCGTACGATAGTAGTACCTTATAGTCGGAAAGCTTATTAGAATTAGACGCTAGGAGTATAAAGAACAATCTACCCTTTAAACTAGAGAAGGTAGGATTTTTTAATCTATATCTAAGTAGGGAATATAGCGAAGGCGAGCTAGTAATAGTAGGTAAGAACGTTATATACCGCTTAGTTCTAATATTCCTAGATGTAGTAGAGGACTACGCCTAGACTATACTAGTAAGAGTAGTCCGAAAGGGACTATCCTAATACTTATAGGGCGAAGCTTCTCTATAGTTTACCTATATCTTAATAGTAGAGAACTATGCTTAGATAAGAGAGAGTTATAGTATTAACTATTAGAAGAAGAAGCTATTTAAGAAGTTCAAAATATCTACGACAAAGGTACTAGCTCTCCTCGACTAATAAGTATATAGCTCTTCGGACGTATAGAACGGACATACGATTAGTAAATACGTTATAACTATTATAAGGCTCGTAAAGGAGGCTAATACTAAGAACCTTAAGAGCTAGTTAGTATAGGTATAGCGTAAGATAGACCTACGTCTAAGATAGGTTATACGTATACTAAATAGCTATACTATCCTCGATGCCTTTATTAATAACTATAAGTCTTATATAGAGATATAGGAAGACTTCTACAGACTACGCTAAGATAGCTATAACGATAGTAAGTATTATCTAATAGCGACTAGAGAGTCTAATATAGGTTATCGCTATAGCTAACTAGACTAGAACTATAATTATAGGATATAAGGGTATAGTAACTATTTTAGCGAATCTAAGAGCCTTTAACTCCTATATAGAGACCTAGGGCCTAATATAAGGTAGCAAAACGTAAGCGACTATTTAGTAGGCGCGAGGACCTAGGCCTTACTACTAAGCGCTAATAAGGCAACCTTACCTAACTAGATACGTACTAGGAAGGAAACCTAGCCTAATAGAGACCGCCTATAATATAGTAACTATAGAGAGCGGCCTAGGTATAACGAAGACTACCTACGATATAGTAACTATATCGAAGCTAGTAAGAACTGTCCGTAGTTTAGTAACTAAGGCGTAGGTAAAGGTAATCGCCCTTAGTATAACGACTATACTAACTAGGGAAATAGCGATAGAGACCGCCCCTAGTTTAATAATTAGATAAACCGTCCCTATAATAATAACTATAACGGCTAGTAGGACTATAACTACCGAGGTAGCTACTATAGTAAGGTAGAGGAGTTAGGCTACGATAGTAGCTAGAGTTATAAGGAATATAGCGACGTTAGCTAGGAGAATAGCGGAGAAGGAGATAGTAAAGTTAAAGCTAACTTCTATATAGTAGGAGAATACTTACCGACCTCTCTCTATACTACTATAGGCAAGAAACTCCTAAGTAACCTACTTAAGAGCAACATATAACTATTTATCTAATAAGTTATAATAGGGAAGACTTATAAGATATACTACGAGACATTCTAGTTAGGAAATAAGCTCTATACCTATATTAAGACAGTCTATATAAAAGGAACTAACAATAAGTAGACTAAGACTAATACCTTCTTAGCTAAGGTAATAGTAGCGACGTCTTATAAGGATATTATAGTAACGGAGTCTAATACTCCGCCGCCCTTTTAGCGAGGATACGCCTTTTAGTTATAGTATTATATAACCTTCGTATTATACCTCTCTAGATACGATAATAACTATACTATCTGCTTAGATACTAGCTACGTCTTAATAATAGTAGATAAGACGTAGTTAACTACCCTAGTACTAGGCCTTAAAATTAAGATAATAGCCTAACTAATAACTATCTCTAGAATTAATAGCACGAACATCTCCCGCGAATAGGTATTAGTAGAGTTGTAGATCCCTACGAGACTCCCTAATAGTCGAGACATAATTATTCGAACGACTTGAGAGGTACACTTAGTAGACTGTCTTAAAGCTAAGATACTTATTATAATAGACATTATTAGAGTAGAAGGGATAGTAATTAATACTAACTCCTAAGAAGTAACTATCTATAATTATAGGGACGCACGTTTCTTAGTCGATATTAAGCGTAAGGAAGGAAAGGTAGTTAAGCGAATAGTTAAAGCTAAGGATAAAGTAGTAATACTAGCTAAGTCTATTGTACTAGTACTAGTATACTATAGCGGCGGACTGCCGTTATATAGAGACTTCCTATTCGAGAGTTAACCTTAGACAAACCTCTCTATATATAACTACGTCGTCGACGTATAGTTTAGAGAGATAATAGCCTATAATAACTCTTACTACCTAGTAACAATTAGTAAAGGGACTTAATTAGAACTTCTAACAGACTACTTAGTAGATAGTACCTACGCTCTTAACGTAGAAGAATATAGTCTCGCGGTACTTAGACTAGTAGATTTAACGCTAGACCCGACACTTAAGACTATCTACCTAATAGGCGTCTATATATATAGTATACTACGGGCTTAATATCGTCTCGCCGACATAGTTACTAAGTTTAGTAATATATAGGGGGACTATAGCCTAATAGTCGACATACTAGAGGACCGCTAGATGCTAATACTACTAGTAATAGGATAGGAAGAGAAACTCCTACTACTAAAGGTCTATTACTTAGGCAGATAGGACTAAGAGGTTATTAATAAGACGTTCGATAGCTTGTACTCTTAGAATAAGATAAGCTTTACGGAGTTTCTAACGCTATTAGGATTCCTAGTGTTTATTATCTAGACGAAAGTCCTAGACGAGAATAGCAACTTAGTTAATAAGGGTCGAGTAGTTATTAATATTAGGGGTCTTAATAAGATAACTATTCCGGACTTATACTAAATACTACTATAAAGCGACCTATTTTCCTCCCTCCTAGGTTACGAGTATATATCTATAGTCGACCTAGTAGCATTATTTTATTAATAGGCCGTAAAGAGAGTAGACCGCTATAAGTTAATAGTAAATTCCTATCGTAGGTAAGAGAGTCTTAGTATAGTAGTAATAGGTTTCTATAATAGCATCTAGTATATCTAGAGGGAACTAGACAATCTCCTAAGAGACTATAGAAGGTTCGTAAGGGCCTATATAGACGACATCGTCATCTTTTCTAAGACTTTAGAGGAGCACGTAAGTTACTTAGAGAGCGTCTTTAAGATACTAGATAAATACTGTTTTAGTATTAACCTAAAGAAGTTGTACCTTAGGTACCTATCTACGACCCTACTAGGCTAGAGAGTTAATAGTTTCGGCCTAGTATTAGAAGAAGAGAAACTAGACGTAATTAGGAGCCTCTAATTCCTAACTATACTAGGACAACTTAAATACTACCTTAGTTTAATAGGCTACCTCTAGTAGACCGTCCTATACTATACGTAGATTTTAGGACTATTATAGGAAGAAAAGACCTGTTTGTTAAAGGGCGCCCTAACGGTAGGCTATCTGCGAAAGGCCTTTATAGCTAAAACTCGTATTAGCCGAGACGAGTCCTATTTAACTATACTATACCGCTCCTTCTAGGTAATATAAGACTACTTCTATAAAGGGACCTTCTTATAGCATCCTAATTTAGACCGTCCCTTCTTTATTAACCTTAACTTATTAAGGGAGTATAGCTATACTATAATAGTATATATAGTCGATAGAGACCTATCGAAGCTACTAATAGAAGGTAGCAAGGCAAAGCCCTTCCCCTATTAGAAGATTCAGATTATTATGTTCCTAAGTAGAGCCCTCTCTATAGCTAAGAAGAACTATTAGCTAATAGAGCTAAAGATCTTAGGATTAGTATAGGTCGTTAGGAAGATATACTACTAGATATATATAAACAGGCACCTAACTACCTTCTTTATAGACTATTACGTAGTAGTAGGAATCTTAGAATAATACTCCCTTACTACGACGACATATATAGACAAGCTTAATTTAAGACTCGTACGCGTAAGCGCCTATTTCTCTTAGTTCTAGATAAGGGTAGTATATATAGCTAGTATCTTATTAGGATTCGTCGATAGCTTAAGCCGCCTATAAGGAGATAATACTAAAGCTACGAAGAATCTAGACTGCGATAATCTAGACTCGATAGCTTACTATAGAAACGTAGAAGAGCCGTTAGTATTCTACGCTCTACTAGTCGAGATAGACAATAAGTTTAGAGACAGACTTGCTAGAGTATATAAAGGAGACCCTTATTAGGCTAGGGTCCTAAGGTTAATTAGGCGAGCCTAGGCCTATAATAGATAGGAGGCTTATACGTTATATCGCCTATAGAACTAGAACGACGCATAGGTAATAGTATAATATAAGGATAGCTAAGACCCTCTCGTAGGAGACGAGTATAATAACCCGCTTAGCCTCTAATTCTTTAAGAGAGAAGACCTTATCTACTACTATAAGGAAGGTAACTAAGACCGTCTTTATATTCTAGACTCGATAGTAAAGGAAGTATTCGAATAGGCTTATAATAACTATTATTATTAAGGATTCTACTATGTCTACGAATAGGTACGAGCCTCGTTATTTATTAGGCACCTTACTAAGCGTCTAAAGAAGTATATCGCCTTCTACTTAGACTATAACCTAAACTAGACTAAGCGCTACCTCCTATATAGCGAGCTAAATCCTATCTAGACTAAGATAATTCTATACTACACCCTTATAATAGACTTTATTAGCGCCTTACCTCTAATATAGTCTAATAAGGACATAGTACTAACTATTACTAACAAGGCTAGTAAGCGTAACGCCCTACTAGTAGGACAGGTAATAGACGACGCTACTACGTAGGGAGTGCGATTTATTAAACGATTAATAATTATAGACTAGAGCATCCTATAGGTAGTAATATATAATAGGGACCCTAAATTCCTCTCGGAGTTTATAATAGTAGTCTTCGTAAAACTTAAGATCAAAATATTATTAATAATAGCATACTATTCCTAGACTAATAGTTAATCTAAGCGTACTAACTAGACCGTTAAGATTACCTTAAGATACTTTATAATAGCTAACTTAGATACTAACTAGATAGAGGGCCTTCTACTAATTTAAGCGACCCTTAATAATTTAGGTAACGCGACAACTATAGTTACTCTAAACAAGTTCGTAATAGGTTTTAAGACTAACCTAGACTCCTTTACACCCCTAGAGGATCTCCTACTAGCGGATTTCGCTAGAGCGAGGGTCTTAGTCTATAGGGAGGCAGAAGACGCTATAGTACTCGCGAATATAAAGATAAAGGAGCGTTACGACGCTAGATATAAGCTAATCTACTTTAAGATAGGCGACAAGGTATAGTTACGCTTATACTATAGCTACTATGTGCTAGGATATACGTCCTATAAGTTCGCCCCCTAGAAGGAGGGTCTATTTATAGTTAAACGCTAAGTAGGATAGTTAGTATACGAACTTAACTTACTAGAAGGGACTCGTATCTATTCTATTGTCTCTATAGTATAACTAGAGCTAGTACCGAATAGTCTAGACCCTTATAGTAGATAGGGTCGTTATAAGCTAGGACCTATAGCGGCTAAGAATAACGAGACTCTAGAGTACGAAGTCGAACGTCTCCTAGGCTAGAAGGTAATAGTTAGGAGAGGGAGCCTAGTAACCTAGTACCTAGTAAAATAGCTAGGCTATAGTAATAACTATAATCGATAGTACGACGAGGATAATCTCGACGGCGCTAAGGACCTTATTACCGAGTATAATAAAGCCTATCCTAATAGAGACTATAATATAATAGTATAGGTAAGGAGACACGTAACCTAGAGTACTAGGGTAGAGGCTTTTTTAGGCTACTATTAAAGGGATGCCTAAGAGTAACAACATTTATATTTCTAGGACATTTATATTACTACGACAATAGACTATTACGTAAATAAATAATAGGCCCTAGCCTCTTTATTTTCTAAACACTACTTTACTTTTAGACCCTAGAAAAATTTTTACTACTATAATAACCCCTACCTTCGTACTACTAAAATAAAGACATCTCTACTAGAAACATATTGTCCGATATAGAGAAGACTTTATATAATATATCTAGCGTAGTATTTAATATATTAAGAGATCCTTACGAACATAACTATAAGCTAGCGCTATAATAGTTCGGAGTATAGTAGCGAGCGAGCCTCCTAGCTAAGAAGTACTATCTTCCGACATATAGTAATACTATACGTTCTTAAAAGTACGATTATATTAACTACTTTGCCCTAGTATAGATCTTATCTACGAACTATAACAAGGTCTTTATACTATAGTTATTTGTCTATATAGTTCGCATCCTTGCTAATAATACTACGAACTATACTTAGAGACTAGTAAACGCCCTCTAGGCTAATAGTAACGCGTAGGAATAAGAGGGCTGTAACCTCCTAGTAAAGCTCTATAAGGGCTTTATAGTATAAGAATCGATAGTCTTTATAGAAGGACTGTAGCTATACTAGTATAAGGACCTAGATAATAGTAACATCCTAGGAGAATAGCCTTTCTTAAGCTACTTTTAGTATAAGAGCCTCTTCGACTATAGGAGACTAGCGCTAAGGTACTATCTAGAAAGAGAAGGAGATAGTAACTATTTCGCTACTAACTTAAATAGTAATATAGTAAAAGGATCGAAGGCCGCACTATATAGTAACCTAATATACTAGAGGCTATACACCCTACTCTAGAGACCTAAGAGCAAAGAGAACTATATAGAGTCTAACGTAATAGTAGACATAACTAAGACTAAGGGATAGTACTACTATACTATAATTACCGCGTAGTTAATACTACTCTAATACCCTCCTAAGATAGTATAATTAGAGGATAAGGTCGTTAGCGAACTTATAATCGACGTCTATGTTAAGAAGCTATTCTAACTAGTCTTCTTATATAAGAACTAGAAAGGCGTCTTTAATAAGGAGGGTCTTCTATACCCTTAGAGACGTTAGATAGGACGTCCGTTTATTATTAATACTACCGAGCCTACGCTAATATAGCGATACCTCTATATTAGAGGCGCGTATATATTATATAGAGGCAGTTATCTAGAGAAGGTTATATCTAAGGCCGAGATCTCTATTTAGGATAATAAGAACGGACCTTTCTTATAGACTAGGCTAAGGACAGTTAGCTTTAGGAAGCTAACGTATAATAGTACTTAAAAGGAGAGTTATAATACTATCTTCTAGGTAGATTATAATATAGAGGTAGACTTCGAAGCCGTACGATAGCTAGAGTTCGTCGACGTCGACTATCTATTAAAGGACTTCGTAGCCTACGCTATAAGCGAGCTAGCGATAGTTAGGAGTGTAGTAGAAGTAACTAGAGTAACGCTAAAAGCTATAAGGACTAATATAAGGGTACCGCCGCGTCTGTTTAGAGAAGACTATCTAGCTAGGAACGCACGTCCCGAGGAATATACTCTAGATAAGACTAGAGACCTAATATACGCATTTGTAGTACTATTACTAGAGTAGAAAGTAATACTAGCAAACCTTATATATACCCTCTAGAGACTAGGCATAATAGAGTATAACCTTAAGGTCCCTATTCTACCTAAGCCTAAGACTCCTAAGAAGCGTAAGAGAGGTAATAAGGGTAGTACTAGTAAGATAACTATTACGAAGACCCTAACCTTAGAATAGTTAACGAAGGTATAGGATAGTAATATATCCTAGATGTTTAACTAGCCTAAGGATAATAACTAGATAGAGGAAACACTAGATAATAGTAATATAGAGACTAGCCTTCCTACTCTACTAAACTCTAATAAGGGCAAGACTATTATCGTCGTCTCTAATAACGACGATCCTCCTATAATACTAGTTACTAGCAAAGGAAAGAGGCCTAGCCTTAACCTTCTAGTACTTACTAATACTAAGAGGCCTAGCCTCGACTATCTAGTACTTACTAATACTAAGAGGCCTAGCCTCGACTATCTAGTACTTACTAATACTAAGGCTAATAACGATTAAGATATAGTAGGAGGACCGAGTAAGAAGCGTAGAATAGTTACTAATAACCTGTCTACACTCTAGTTTATACTAATTAATTTGCTTAACGTAGATAATAATAATAACGCCCTAGCTAATAATAAGGATAGCGTCGCCTATAATACAAACAATATTATAATAGTCGCTCTTACAAACAGTTAGATTGTATATAGGAGCAATATAGTAATAGCTACGAGACTATAAGAAGAGGCTAAGGACCTTAAGAAGTCGGCGGCTTCTAGAAAGAGGAATACTACTAGAGTATATAAGGTAGTAATACTATCTAAGCGTATAACGGTCCTAATAATATAGGAGCTTAGGAGGATATATAAGGTAGATAGCGTTATAATCCCGCCTACGGCTCTAAGTACTATAATAATAGCTCTATTTATAGTTACTAGCGGCACGTCGACTAACATACTCGTAAGGATTAAGGCTAGCCTACCGAAGGTTAACGCCGAGACCCTAGATAGAACTATCTCGAACATACTACTAGAGGTAACCTTCCTAATAGCTAATAGGACGTAGAGAATAAACGACGTAACTAAGGTAGGACGCGCGGCGATAGAAGTACTAGGTAGTAGAGAGAAGTATAAGACTATTAGGGTTAAGAAGTCTTAAGGAGTAGACTAGTATAAGACTATAGTAGGAGGAGCTAAACTAGGAAAAACAAAGAAAAAATTGCCTAATACCTATCTAGCGTAGACCCTAACGCTAGATAGAAGACTATTATTATAAGTACTATTACTATACTACTAATATTAACGAACGAGTAGGGGCGAACATCCCTAGAGGATAAGGCTAATACGAGGTAGTGCGGAGATAAGGAGGAGATAGATATAATAGTAACGAAAAGGATATAAGACTATATTACGCGGGCGTAACTTTTTCGAATTGTTAGGGGGGATATTATTATAGAAAGCACGGTCCTTACTATAGGACTGTAGCTAAGGGACCTTCTAGAGGACAGATAGCTTCTAACAATTAATAAGTCTATACTATATTACTATCTCACACGTTATAGTCCGCGTAATAGGTACTATTAATATTATATTATGCCCTTTAGCTTAATTAATACTCTAGCAACCTTCTAAGCGTATATTAACTATACTCTTTTAGGTCTCCTAGATAATATCTACGTTATGTATTTAGATAATATTCTTATCTACATATACTCTAATAGTCTAGAGAAGTACTAGTCTATAGTAAGAAAGGTACTAGACCGCCTTAGGAAGGCGAGCCTATACTATAATCTAAAGAAGTATAAGTTTGCTACTAACTTAATAAAGTTCCTAGGCTTTATTATTAAGAGAGATAGAGTAGTAGCTAATCTAGATAAGGTAGCAATAATCTAAGACTAGCCTCGCCTAATAATAATTAAGGAGCTCTAAGGATTCCTTAGCTTCGCAAACTTCTACTAATAGTTCGTTAAAGGTTATATAAAGAAAATAGCTACTATAACCGACTTATTAAAGGGCAACTAAGACTTTAACTAGACCGAAGTAGCCTAGGAGTTATTTAAGAAGGTAAAGAAGTATTTTAAAGAATTACTACTTCTTCGTTATTTTAATCTAACTAAGAGGATTAAGCTAGAGACAGATTTATTAGACTTTAGTATCTTAAGGATCTTATTATAACTATTTAAAGATAGTAAGTAGTATCCTATCGCCTTTATATCTAGAAAGATATAGGACTATAAGTAGAACTAGGAGATATACGACTAGGAGCTACTAGCGATTATCTATTACTTTAAGACTTAGCGATAGTACTTCGCTAGTATACTAGTACTAGTTAAGGTATATATAGACTATAATAACCTAAAGACTATCTAGACAATCTAGCGCCTTAATCCGCGATAAGCTAGATAGGTAGTTTATCTAGGATAATTCGATTTCGAAATCTACTACTAGTCGGGTATCTCTAACTTCGCTAATAGTCCTTCGTAGAGGCTAGATTATTAGATAAAGAATAATACTATTAACATATTACTTCTAACTCTCTAGCGAAAGCTTAGGCTAGTAAGCGATACTATTAAGGTAATAGTCGGTACGACGCGAGTTAAGGAAAGTAGCTTAGAAACTATAACTAAAGAGATTTTAGATACTAGCGAAGAACTACTAATAGTACTAAATATATATAACGCGTCTCTCCTAGATACTAGTACTAGCACTTATCTATACTATATACTACGCTTTTAAGCACATATTTTGCTTATAAGCGAAACTAGTTTAGGTAACACTAACGCTAAGTTTATATAGGTAATTATAATATTATAGGAGAAGGATCTATTTATAGCCTAGATCTAAACTAGACCTAGTCGTAGGTAAGTTACCCTTAGGCGCGCTAATTTATAGCGTTTTAATAAGAATAATTTGTTATAGTTTTATAGAAGGCTCTTTATTCCTAACAAACCTATAATATAGAATAAGATCCTAGTAACATTCTATAACTCTATACTCGTAGGCTATTTCGGAGCTAATAAGACATTGTAGCTAATTAAGAGAACGCTATACTAGCCTAAATTAGAGTCTAACGTAAAGAGCTATATTAAATCCTATATAGTATACTAGAGATCGAAACTAGGGTAGTATCTATTATATAGCGAGCTTACGCTATTACTAATTCCTAAAGATATTTAGGAGGAGATTAGTTTAGACTTCGTAACTAGTCTACCTCTAGTAAAGTCTAAAGGTACTATATATAATATAATACTAGTAATTAT